>LPNX010651961.1:65148-83099 GCA_001517045.1 Pseudotsuga menziesii | reverse complement strand
TGCAAGGTGTGGAACATTCGAAGTCGTTGGAGGAGCTTGATGCCCGTAATTGTCCAAAACTGCAGTGGGGCGGAGCACCTTATATACTGGACAGACTTTCTCTCGTGGGGGGAGCCTGTCCAATGTACATCATTGAATGAGAAATCCGACGGTGTCCATTGGACAGGCTCCCCGAGGGAAAGTCTGTCCAGTAAATAAGGATTGCCACAGTGGGGCAGGAGAGCAGTACTAGAGCTCCTGCACTAACAATTGAAGGAACGCCTCATCCTATAGCAGTCTGCAGTTTCTGCAATGACAGCTTTTGATAATCATTAAAATTCTGGCAATAGTACTGTTTGATAATAATTGCACATGGTACCAGGCTTTTGCTCCTTTACAACATTCCATTAAATCTAATGTAATTTTTTGGAAGGTTTTGACTTTCCAGTTATAAGTTATTGTTTAATAGTTAACTTAGAAGTTAGAATTATTAAAAAAAATCAGTTTTAGATTTAAGCATGTATATTGAACCTTTACTATTTAGTTTTGATAATGGATAACCATGATTGGACAATACTTTATATTTCCTTCTGTAATTTGAATTTTATAATTAATTCTACTTTTTATTTCAATGTTTTGTATATAATATATATAATATTTATATATTTCACTGCCATCTCCAACCTGCAGTCCACGGAAAAATTGAGGTGCCCTCTAGCTGTCTCGGAAAATTGTCTCTACGTCCCCCACATCCCCTGTCCCCGAGGCCACTACAACATAGTTAAATTGTAAATTATTCATTCATTGTTCTTCATAGTTACATGTTATTACTGGTCTTCTTCCCATTATCTGTAGATTATTCATTCATCAATTACATGGTATCCATGCATGAGTTACTAGTTATCTATTTAAAACAGCTACTAGTTTTTTTATATTCTTTTATTATTATTATTTATTTTTGACAAATACAATAGATCCAATCCAGATAGTACACTTTTCTCATCTTTATGCAGTCTTGAAAACCATAAGTTGTTAACCACCCCAAATTCTAAAATATAAACACCTATCAACATAACAAATATGCATGTAAAATCACATTACTGTTAACTAAACAAGCAAGATAATTCCAGGAAAATGCATGCATAATTCCTAGAAAGTGCCCAACTCAGCCACTCTTTGAATCAATAAAAGAAGGCAAACTTTATGTTAATGAACTATAAAATATATAATGTGTCTGTTGGGACCATTATAACTCCGCTATCCAAATTACGGGATTCGAAAGTTATAACGTAGCCTGTATAAGTAAAAATCAAACAATTATTGTCATTATTACCTATCCAAATAGATTCAAGTTTTAATGTAATGAGGGTAAAAGTTGGTTAGTATTATAATGATTCTTAAAAGTTTCATTCCATTCAATTATGTGACAAGGGTGTTACCAACTCTGACGACACACTGTATAAACAGAGGACACCAATGTGATAAGTCCAAGTATCACAGTGACAACTTATTTTTTTGACAAGAGCTATTCATTGAGCTGCAGAGCATTTAATGCGGGTGCAGTAAGTTTGATGATGGTTGGATCTTAAGCTGCTTGATATCCAACGGTCATCAAGCCTGCTGCAGTCGCATTAAATGCTCTGCAGCTCAATGAATAGCTCTTGCCATTTCCCTTTGGTTCCAAATGCACGCAATTTCAATGATAGCTAACATGACAGAGGACACTCAGGGTGGCATGCAGATTTCTCCCTGTAATGTCCCCGGTTTTGACCCCGTTTGCATGATGTGTATAATGTAATTAATCATGGTGAGGAGCTCAAGGAAAAAGCCCCACCATCGATTTGGTTGTGAATGTTTTGGCAATAGAGATAGTTGCCGATGGTATGTTGTGCTATCCGACACATTATAATTCAGCATCATGTAAACACGCACATCAAATAAAATAAACCACAACCAGCTACGGCAGTGCAACGTTGAATGAAAAGGGCATGGTTCCGAAGGATAAGTGGTGGGGGATGTCAAACCTTGGTTATGGGGGAAAAACCCATGTGTTGCCACCTTGTTGAATTGTCACCATTTTTGTCTCATCCAACCTCTTCCAACCTCCTTAATGTTTTGTTGGGTAGCTGAGGAGTTATGACTACTGGTGGTTGAGGCAGTTATGGTCTTTGGGAGTGGGGTGGCAGGACTGTCAGTCCCTTGCCCACATGCCCACTCCACCCACGACTGCATTCACTCAATCCCTCTCTCTCTCGCGACCTTCCATGCTCCCCATTCTCCATTTGGTCTGTTCATTTCCTCACGCAGAGTCGTGGTTGTTCATCTTCACGCGGAGGGTTCTCTTCATGAACAGGCGGGAGACCTTCGTTGCTACACTCACGCGGGCAGGGATTTGGTCTGTCTGTTCCTCATCTGCGCGCAGAGGGAAGCGATTCCCTCTCACGGTTGTCTGTCCATCTGTGTGCATAAGCGGAGCTGTCCCTCCTCACGCACAGGCTGAGAGTATGTAGTTCCTTCCCCGGTGGGGGACTGGGTAAGTCTTTCCGTTTTCTTAGTTGTCCAGGGCAGACTATTGTTTGCCCTATGTGGTGATTGTGGTTGCTGTTACGTTGTGGGACTGTTTCCTTCCCTGCGTATTTGGTTGGCTGTGGTGTCCAATTGCTTTTGGGCCACTGTGTATTCGTAGTGAGCCGTTTTCTGCTGAGGTCTGCGCTGGGAATGCTATTTCTTATCCATTATGGACTGTGGATTGTTGTTGTCGTTTGCATTGTGTGTTGTGGCTGCTGAAGTACCCTGGATTGGGTCGTAGCCGAGTTGTTTTGGTCACGCTAGGGACAAGAACAACTCTGTGTTGCCTTGTGGGCTTGAGCTGTGCTCATCTTTTGTTGGGATTATCCCTGGTTTTATTTACCTTCTTCACAGGGCTGTGAAAGGATTGTTATGTTGCGGGTATGCAGTGGTTGGTCTTCGGGCTGTGCTGGCTTGGCCCATTGTGGAAGGCCTGGTAAACCTAGCCATGTTGGTTTACTGATTTGTGTCCCCTGGCTATGTGTAAGCCTGCATTGACCCTTATCCTTGGAGGAATCATGCCCAGCTCGGGGGTGGCAGTGTTGCTGAGAGATTGATGAGCACGCTGGCCTATGGTTGGGTGGAACGTTGCAGCGATGTAGCTGGTTGCGGGATACTTCATCAAAAGATAAGTAATCTTGACTGTTTTGTCTCTGCAATTTATATCTATTGCATAATGAATTATGATGAACATGTCTTAGGATGGAAATGTATGTGTGTTGCTTCCGCTGAATGTTGATTCATTCTGCTTTTGTGTATGCTTGTAAGTTTTAATTCCAGCATTGATGTTTGCTTATGTTCATGGGGCTGTTTGCCCGTCTGTATTGTGGTGTTCATCGCGTCCTCTTCGTCGGTTGAGGGATGGGGACGTGACACTCCCATGTTGATTTGCACCATTTGCAAGTGGTATCATCGTATGCAACGATTTATTGGCCATCCATTATCCTTGGCCATGGGTACAAAAGCAAAATGAGACGATGATACCCTACATCCATCAAAGTTTAATTAACCACCAGGTTAGACACAAGATGGTTGAAGGGATGAGGTTCGGCATGCAGATTAAATGATTGAACACGTATCCCGCCATGATTACACACAAAACATTTAGCAATAACAAGCTTCGCAGATGACATACAAGCGAGAAAGAGATCCATGCTTTCCTACTTTGGTACTTTTTAAACAAGCTACAATCTGATGCTTGACATGATATTGTTTGGCTGCCTAATGTTTTCCTGTGTCCAAGACTCCAAATATATTGCCTAGACGTTTGCTGTAAATTTTTACATGTGCTAGGTGTTTTATTTTATGACTTTTGTAGTGCAATTTTATTTTGTTCGAAAAGGAACTATTCATATACTTGAGAATTTGGTACTTCCAGGTTTGATAACAACAAAGTTTGCAATTTCAACGTTGTTTCAATTGATGAAAGTAAAATTGTTGCAAATTTGCTGAAGAATGACCCTATAAATCAGGTATTCCATAATCTGCATGTATATCATTCTCAGTTTCTTTAAAGAAATATTACGATTATATGGCAAAATTCTTAAGCAATTTAATAATTGTCTTCCACGACCATTGAGAAAGGGCATTTTGACATAACGTGAAATTTTGGGAATTCTTTTACGGTTTACCTCAATCCAAGTGATTATATTTGGACTGCTTAATAAGTCAAAATATTGGCATGGTATGGTGATTTACTTCTCGAGTTTATACGCTTCTGGCTGCATAAAACTGCAATATAGAACCCGAGTCTCTCATATGACCTATCCTTAGTAATGATACCAGAGTTCAATCAGAATCCAACATTGATTCTGACCACTGTGTGTGACAGACTCTGTGATCTTGTCCATCTGAATTGAATATTCTCCTTTGACCTCCTTCTGCCTTTCGTGACCTCCGTCCGCGTGAACCCTAGACGGCTACTCCACCTGGACACACGTCCTTCCACCTACGCGCAGCTCCGTCCACCTGCATGCAGCTCCGTAGACGTGTCTCGGGGGGTGGGGAGATCTCGGTTCTAACCTGGATCCACATGAATCTGGCATACACATCAAGGGGGAGATCTTGGTTCTGACCTGGATCACTGCTAGAGTCTCGAAAGTTGAAGGGGACAACCTATCCCTCAAGAAAATGATACAAGAAAGCAAATAATAGGATTTTTTCCATCCCCAAACGAAGCACTTCACACAGAAATCCAAGACCTCAGGACCAAGCAAGAGGAAAAAAAATCCCAACAAGCCTCCTTTAAACAGGAAACAGAGTCACACTTCAACTCATGGGCACAAGTAGTTCGAGGGAAAGACAAAAACGCTCCCCCTTTCACAGCAGTCGAGGAGGTCGTACAAGCCAAACTTGTCGAAGAACGAACTAGACGAGTAAGGGAATTGCACCTAAAAGCAAGAAGTCTCCCTCAACCTCTTCCTTCCTCAGACCCTATGGAGATAGGAGTCAGGTTCCTGCGGGATACCCTCGGCCTATCAAATTTAACCTTGGACAGAGCTTGAGTGGGCCACGACTCCACCCTCTTTATTAGATTCCGTAATGCAATAGATAAGCTCTGTGCCCTTAGAGCTAAACGTAAACTATTCTCACTCCCCGGCAGGATATTCCTTAATGAGAACCTTACCAAAGCGCAGGTTGCAGAACTCAAACAGTTCAAGGAACAGGTTGCAGCAACAAGGAAAGCAAGAAAATGGGTGGTTATCAAGAACCTTCGGAGAGACGGCAGGACACAAGCATCATTGTCAGTTGCTGAAATGGAAATGGGTCTCTCTGGTCATCTCTAGGTCTTTTCTATATGACGCACTCGCATCGGTTGATATCCTCCTCGTGACCGAGATTCATGCGAGCCTTGTATAGCCTCTTCCGGATATCACAGGCTACCACTGGTTCTCAGTTTGCAGACAGAAATCAAGGAGCTCTGGTGGAGTCAGGGGATCAAGAGAAGTTGCGTGCCTGGTTAGAGACTCTCTCCGAAAGAGGGTCTCCTTGATGGCCTCTGATGAGTACGCCAGATTCATGTTGATCCATATCAAAACCAAGATCTCCCCCTTAAGACACGTCTACTTCGTAGTTTGCTACTTTCCACCCGCGTCCTCGTCATTTTCCATCCACGACGAAGCAGACGAGGACCCTTTTATGGATCTGTATACCGAAATCTCTCAGTACTCTGTTGACGAGGAGGTCATACTTATGGGGGATTTTAATGCTCGTACTAGTGACCTCCAGGTTCCTCTCCATGACCGATCTGAAGATGTGTTCTGCACTGAAGGACTCGATCTTGCCGAAGTAGGTCTCCACTGGACTTCAGAAGATGCCCTAGAGCCCACTATAACATAGGGAAAGCATCTCATGCACTTAGGGGAATCCCATGAGTTGCTTATTTTGAACAGCCTCCCTTGCTTCTCAAACTCTCACTTCTTCACGTGCCAACCACATGGAGGCGAGGCTAGTGTGGTGGACTACACCTTAGCCGGCCAAAACCTACTCCCTTTCATTCGAGACCTATCTATCTCCCCCATCACCCTAGCTGACCATGCACTTCTTTCTCTCTCCCTCCAAGTCGACCCCCTCCTTCCAACCTCGCTTTCCCCGAATAGCCACCCCTCCCCCCCTCAAACCACCTTTTGTTTCGACGGAGGCGACCCCGACATCTTCCTATCAGATCTCTGCCAGATCCTCCCTCCTTAAGCCCATTTCTCCTCACTAAACTCAGTCGCTGCCAAGTAACAATGCCTCTCGTCTGCAATGTGGGAAGCAACACATAACTCCTTCCCCCATTCCATTCGTACCTCCTCAGCCACTCCTAAACCTGGCTCTTTCCCCATGAACAAGTGGTACGACAAGGATTGCAAATCACTTCACTGAGGACTCTGTCATGCCTTCCTCCACTCGCCCTACTTACCCCAACATCCAAAGATCTTATCGTCGTCTCCTTCGTCGCAATAAACAACATTTTGTCTCTTAGAGAAGATGAGAATTCTCAAGCCTCCTTTCCCATTCCCCCAAACAGTTTTGGCGTACCATCTTCTCCCGGCGCTCCCCTCTGTCACCCGACCTTGACCCTACTTCCATGTTCTCCCACACCTCCAAGCTCTATGACATTCTCGACTAGGACAACATTCATGTTGTCCCCCCCCACCCCGCTTCCTCATGCCACCTCTTAACTAACAACAATGTCACAGAAGCCATCCGGGCAATGAGCACCAACAAATCAACAGATGAGGAAGGCTACCAAGCAAAGTTCTTCAAGCATGGTCTCCGGGTTTTGGTTAGCTACTTGGTTGAACTCTTTGTAATAGTCAATACACCTCTTATGTACATTTGTCTCCATTTGCTAAAAGTCAACCTCCACTATACTTACAAATATTGAAGTATGCCATTAGATTCCTCTGTCACATATTTTGCACTCAAATACGACCTAATGTGTCCATTAAAAAAATATTTTCAATAAAATAAATATACACACTTTAAACCAATGGTTGAGCTCTAAATATTAAATAATTGAGCTACATCATGCCTGGGTGTACTTTAAATTCAGCCTAAGACATCTCTGGGACTAACAGGTCTCATGAACCTTGCCTCCAATATCAAGTTACCTGGAACGAGGGTTAGGTTCAAGCCTACAAGGGTGATTCCATTTTAATAAGTCACACCTGAAGCTTTGAATGGGTGAGTGGTATGTTCCAGGTCAAAAGGGGACTATGAAAGGGGTCTATTATAATGAATTCAACAAGGTAGTGGATGAATTGTGGTTGCATAAACCATCACTTCAAGTTATCTACAAGCTACTGAAACCAACAAATCTAATATGGCTTGTTGATAGATATTAGGTTAGGACTTCATTGTAGTCAGATTTTGTTATGGTATTGATGTTGTAGACATAGTTTATCTCTGTATTTCTTGTTTTGTATTCTTAGTTTGACTTCCAGGTGCCTCAATTCAACTACTCAACACTAATAAACATCTCAATACTTGTGAGATGGAGGAAATTTTTTGTTCATGGAAATGATACCCACAACTTCCAAGAGATAACAATCATATATAGTAACATGGGAAAAAAATTAGAGTGACGTGAGCCAAATAATTTGCTTTTAAATGATTCTAGAGATGGGTGGATGGGATACACTTACAATTTGAAAAATATGCTCATTCTAACCAAGAAATTCCCTAAATGGCCAAGGGAAAAATATCCTTTGCAAAGTTTTTTCATGCAAGGGGAAAACTAATGTGTTTACATGCTGATAATATTATAATAAATTCTATGAATGCATATCACATCAATGGGGTAGTTGCATTAGCGTTTCAAGGAAACAAGGATGTGATTAAACCTTGGGAGTTATTATATAACATAAACTAAAAAATAGAAACAAAATGTGAATCATATCAGTTAGGCATCTACACTATGGACCAAAATGACATTATCCAATCCCACATAATGACATTCTAATAGTTGAAATAACCGTAACTGATTTTGAAACCTTACTTTAATGGTTAACAAATATGAATTAGTGAATTCATGTTAGCTAAGTTGGTTAAGGTGTTGGTCTTGTCAACAACGTGACCCGGGTTCAATTCCCCTTAGGGGTGATCTAGTTAGGAGGAGACGCCCAAAATACAAACAATTGAGGGTTCATGTGGCCCTGACTAAATGCGATTTTCAAGTGTTTTTTTGTTGAAAATACTGATAGGGGGTGAGTTAGTATTTTTTACTTTTTACCATTTCAAGCATTCACCATATCATGTAAACATTAATCATTAACAATGTCATTCAACTCATATAAAACATACACAGTACACAAGAGATTTAATGTGGAAACCTAAATGGGAGAAAACCACAAACTTCTTTTCTTATATAGTTCAAACATTACATTCAATTTCAACACCAAATGGAAGGAAGCACCAACACCTTCATTTTCTAGCACCAACTAGAAAGATTTTCCAACGTCCTGGTTTATCAACTCCAATTAAAAGGAGGATCCAACTCCACGTGAGCAACGAATCACTCTTTTATGTATTTTCCAACTTTTACTGGATGGAGGATCCAAACTCCAATGAGCACTGACTCACTCTCTTCTGTGTTTTCAAACTTCAACTGGATGAGGGCACCAACCTCCAGTGAGCACCAAATCACTCTCCTTGCCCCATCCTTCCACCACGAATGAACCAAACTCTATTTTAATTTTCACTTCACTTGAACAACGACATATAAACTTCAACTTGTGACCTTTCTTTGACTTATCCAACTGCAACATGTGACTTGATCTCGTACGTGTCCCAAACTCTGCTATTGTCTTTCACTTTTTTGAATTTTACCCTACTACAATTTGCGATTTGGCTATGTGCTTGGTTCTAATTACATCGCATATGAATCTACTGCATTATTTCACTTCTTTTCAGATTTTGACTAGTCTAGCTATGACGTAAATTCACTATTCACTGACTCTACATATTCTTCCTCTCTTTTAATCAATGAGTCATTGATTCCTCCTAAATCCAAAAGTATTAACACTTCAGATTAAACATAGTTGTGTGCACGCGCGCGCGCACACACACACACACACACACAACCTTCAAAGTACATTAATCCTTGTTTATTTATATCGCTCCTTATGTTCACATGAGGGACAACATCTTTATTTTATTTTTGATTTGATCAATTGACCACAATGATTGTCTAGAGAATAAGATTTTTGTACTACAAGGAGGGGCCTTTTTATTTTGGAAAACCTCATCTTTCTTCACACTTCATCAACGTGTCAATTCTACTGTGCACTTAGACATGCATACTTCAACGCACCATTGTTTGCTCATTCTAGCATCTCATTTGCTTCGACATTTTACTATATTTTTCCTTCATCATGTTTTCCAACTACGCACTTCTAATTTCAATTGTTTCTAGTTTCTTGTTATTGATGTACAATCTTGTTCTATATACTTCTTCAAACTGGCTTCAAGGTCAGCACCAATCCCAACGATCTCATATACCGACATCCTTTTTGACATCAATCGTCAAGTCCAACAATCTCGCACTTAACATTCTATTTGACATCAATGACAATATTAGGTTCAACATCATATTTGACATCAATGACAACATTAAGTCCAACAATTTTGATGGCTTAGATGCCCCTGAGTCATGGTTTCTTATACCAAAGGCCACTCTTGCAAGTTAGGGAGATTCTAGAAAACAAAAAAAATATGACTTAAAAGACAATGTTCATAAATTCATATTATACTACCCATGAATATTTATGAATGAAACAAATATAGGATCTACTTGGAAAATTGCAGATAGCAATGGTAAATCAAATACAAGTTATTGCAAGTTAATGATCATTATACACAAAGGTCTATGGAACCCAAAAAAATCTCATTAGAGACAAGTACATCAAAAGAAAAATTATACATCCACATGTGCAAGATTACATTTTACTGGTCTAGACATTAGCAGAGTAGGATACCTCAAAAATATTTTGAAACCTTCCAACAAGACTAAACTTTGCCTCCTTCTATTGCAACATTTTTGAACTGCATCTTTAGTTAAATTATGGGATTTTGATGGTGACATGTAACATAAAAAGCCAATAAAGCCAGCAAAAATCTATATAATAATTTACTAAATATTGATGAATGTAAAAAACCTAGGAACATAGATATCTAATATGGAATAATAAGTTTGTATATATATATAAATGAATGATAAATAAATTTGCAAACAAACAAGTATTATAATATAAACATACCAACATGAAATACATGTATGAGGCATTTATGTTGCACATCAATACATAAATAATTCAAGATGGAATTATATATATATATAATTGAATGGTAAATAAATATGCTATTGTAACATCCCCATAAACAATACATAAAAAAATTCTAATTAATCAAAGAAACAGAAACAAGGTGTTTGTTTTGACTCTCAAGATATTTTATTGATCATGCAAATAACCATAAGTCAAGCTGAAATATATGAAAAACTAAATCAGATCTACTTACTTGAATCCAGGGGAAACACACTTGGAGAATCAACTCCTCCCAACCATAGGAGGTAGCAACTCAACGGTTTGCTCTGCTCCACCCCCGAGCTGGATCACCAACCATGCACCAGAACAGCAAGTAACTTCCTTGCAGCACTCAATCCTCAGAGTCCGTAACAAGCTACAACAAGAAAGCTTCCACGCGACACTCTCTCTCAAAGTCCGTAACAAGCTAAGCGATGGACTTATGAAACGGGAGAAACACTCAACACATGCATTCACAGCAAAGTTTCTCCATGCACAACACGGCGTCCCGTGCTATTCCAATGGACTCATATATATAGATTTTTCACAGGTCTTATGCCATCCCAATCAAATCGCCAATCAGATCTCTAAATCCCTATGATTTAGGATCTTGTCTGGTTGTTGAGTTTTGGATTGGATTTGATTGGTATCAATCAGTCTAGCTTGCTTACACATGTTCTTTGGTGCCATGGCTGGTGTCCCCTCATGTAGTTGAGTTCTCCAAGTGTCATTTTCTTTATTAATAAATAAATAAAATGTTTATTTGTGCAAATGTTATTTCAGTCTTTGAGTTTTATAACTCATTACATAATAAAAATAATAATTTTTCAAAACATGAAAAATAAAAGTAAAGTCATGGGGGTATTACATTTCTCCCCCCCTTATTTTTAACACCGTCCTCGGTGTTCTTTTTATTCTAATCTCCCTTGCTCATTCTGGAACATGGAGGGATATGCTTCTCTCATTTTATCCTCCATTTCCCAAGTTTCCTCTTCAGGGCTGAAGTGCTTCCATTGCACTTTTATTTGAACGATGGCTCGATTCCGAAGCATACGTTCCTTCCTGTCTAGAATGCGGAAAGGTTCGGTTTGGAACTCGCCCTTGGGTTCTACCTGAATCACATCCCAGTCAATTATATGAGTAGTATCATGTATATATTTTTTAACAATGAAACATGAAATACATCGTGTACTTTTATATTAGGTGAAAGTGCAAGTTGATAGGCTACCGACCCTATCTTCGCTAACACTTCAAAAAGATCCACAATACCTTGTCACCAATTTGGAACACCTTCCCAAATTCAAGGAACTCTTCTTCAACTTTACCTTTAGATATACGTGATCACCAAACGTTGAACTCCCTTGGAGTTCGTTTTAAATTCGTGTAACATTTCTGCCGATCCTTGGCAACTTTTAAATTTGGTTGCACTTCCTTGACAATCTTTATAGTGTAGTGAAATCAAGCAATGCTTCAATGCATACATGTTTTCTTGTAACTATAGTTTTTCCTCTTCCACATACAAGAAGATAAACATGTCAATCATTATCTTAAGATTCTAAACATTTTACAAATCACCCCAAGCAGATATTGACATCATACTAATATCAGGAACATGCTTATTATGTCTTCTTCATAACATTATAGGTTCCAAATACAACTTAGTTTAAGCATTATTACAGTGTCTGTTCCAATTGCATGTTATAAAACTTCACTACTTATTACCACATTTAACCCTTATATATTGGGAGGTAAAAAAGAAAATATATCATATTGTCTATCTTCAGGCACAACTCCACTCTTCCTGCATTTATTTAAGCATTTCTATTTACGTACACACAAAATAAACACAAAATTTTGCTTACAAAAGCCAATGCTTCACAGAGTATAGAACATACCTATGTGTATGCGAGTTCATTAGGTCGAACTGTTATTAACCTCATACCTAGTTGGGTGGAACGTTGCAGCGACATAGCTAGTTGTGGGTATTTTTATTAATTGCATATTTACATGATGTCTCAATTTTTACTATGCCTGGCTAGCACAATAACCATCGACATCGATTTTAAACTATACAATCTTATATCTACCCTATTGTATTATCAAATTTTATACTCTAAGACCGCAAGACTAATTCTATTTTTTTTCTTCACATGAAAACTAGATGACATCATAAAATATAATTAATTGAATTGATTAAGATATATCCTCTTTCCTCGTTACCATTGAGTGGCTGGAGAGAATTTTCACTTTCTCCGATATGCAGACCAGAGCACACTAAATACAATTACGCTTAAAAGTGCAAATTTAATGAGACAAAAGAACTATAAGAGAGTATTGATTAACACTCTTGGCAATAATCTCGCAAGGTTTACTTGGAGTAGAGAGACATAAGAACATGGTCACTGGTATCAAACAAAGAATAAAATGTTTACTACAAAAAGCAGATGCAACGATAAACTAGATATTTACAAATGAGACAAACAATTTCTTTTTATCAAACCAGGTTCATAAATCATCCTCTTTTCAATCCTATACAAAGTGGTCTTTTCTTTTCATCAAACCTAAAGTGGGTAATGTACACACCCACAAAAATATAAAATGCATTCATTTTCTTTATATATATTATTTATAAGAAAAACATTTTCCAAAAATAAAATCAACAATCCTTTACATTAACATTATCTAAAACTATTTCACATTCCTTTGACCTGGACACCCTTATCTAAATAATCAATGAAGTAACAAGGTATAAAATTCATACTCTACCTTATTCGAAACACACAAGATAACCAAATCTAAATCCATATCATTATAACTATTAACAATAAAGAAAGCATTTAATTTATTTGTCCTTAACCCTTTACATGATAAAGTATGTTACAACAAAATCCTTGCTTCCTATTCACGATGACCATTAAGCATGTACGAATTCAAATACGACCCTTTTAGTATTAGTTACAATGGTTATCTTTGACTAATGCATTGTAATGACACGGTCTTTTTTTTGCCATCATTTATATTAAGTGATAAAGGATAAATAGTAGGCCCAAAACATTTCATCTTTACCTCAGCCATTCATCCCAACCCTAAAATGAGCATGATTGAGAGTAAGGTTGAACCTTACACCCATAAAATGTTGTATGACTAATTAAGGGATCAAGACATAAATTAGGGTTGGCTAGTCAGCTGACAACCATCATAAAGAAAAAGTAAGAACACCAAATGCTTCCTTACCATGGATCTCCTACCTTTTCTATCAATCTTAATATAAGATGACTACAAATTTACGAGATGTACATTTAAGCAGAAATAAATATATCCATGACATACTATTATCTACTAGAATCTATAAGTGTGGGCCAAGACAATATCGATCAATTGTTAATGTGACATAAAATAATATCCACCTCATTACAATCAACATATCAAAATTGATGTACTTATGTGGCCGCCTCAGGAGCAATGCTCTCTCCACTTGTACACGATCTATCAAGTTGTAGATTCAAGATCAGGGGTCACGCCCTATCTTTCTATAACAAGAATAAATAAAACACATTCAGAGAGAAAAAGAAAAAAATAGGGGACTATGTCATTTTCTTAACAATGGTTTTTAGAGACATTTTAAGTCAAAAATTAAAACTATATTTCAACCTTATTTCTAATTATTTTCCACTATTTTATTTATTCCCAAAATAATCATAAATACTATATACATATACATAAATATGTTCAATATATAAATATTCATACTATGAATAAATATATGACTTCTAGCCTTTTCAATCTCCTTACCAAAAAAAACTCTCCCACCTTAATAATTTATTATATTATATTCAACATAATAAAACATTTTATATCCATAAAATGGAATAATATTAATGACTATAACGTTTTCCATTTATCAAAAGGGGTCACTTGGCTACGGATATGGGGATTTTCAAAGGAGTTTAACAACCACCAACAGCAAAGGGTAAATGCCCCAAAACATGCTAACAACGATCCTTAATAAATTTAAAGCAAATTATACTAACAATCTTTTTACCCCGTCTTTAACAAATAAAAAGAAAACTTGTATACAAATAACTCCACCTTTTGAGTCAACAAAACCCAGTAACTATAAATTACAGATCGATTTCCACATGGATAGGAATCACCATATAAACACACTCAAAAATATCATTAAACTGGAATCATTCATGATTCCATGGTAAATAATCTAATAGGTTGTATAGAAAATAAAAGATAAGTAAAAACATGTATTAGAAAACTAAAGTTAACACAGCTTTCAAAAATAATTATAACGTTTACATTTAAAAAGTGACAGAAAACTATTACCCAAACTACTTTTAATAATACATTAATGGCAACTCCTCCAACCAATATTCAAGTGAACCAATCGTATGAACAATCAATAAACAACAAAATAAACCCAGATATAGATTTGGCAGATCTCAAGCATTTAAGAAGTCATTTGCAGACTATGGAATAACATTGTCTAATTTTTACACACACAACCATTTGGAAAGATTCCATGCATACTTTTAAAAGGCATTTTGCATATTATTGACCACACATCAAGCCATCATATGCAACACTCCATTCAACGTAGACATGAAGTAATATATTTGTAGTGCATGAAGGCAGAGACTCCCATCGCACGCTATGAACTCGGCCTCCCATAGGCAATACAGATAAAAATAGGTAAAGCGATTTCATATAAATTACAACACCTATGAAGGTTAAGCCCAAGACGCAGGCACATACATCACATATACCAGATCTTAAATTAACATAATGAATGCAGACATGGGAAATGAGATTGCATCCATCTTAAATCTAGAATAAATCATCGCGCATCCTACTCAACGCAAAAATGGGTAATGAAAAGCAGCTAGCTCAGATCTTGAAAAATAATATTAACATAAAAATTTCTATTCAACATAGACTTTGGCAATCGAACGGTAGTTAACTCGGATCTAGAATAAATCATTGCACATTCTACTCAAATCAAGGGTAATTAAACCATTATCGATCTGGACCAAATCGCAGGTCACCTAGACATTTCTAGCCCTGTTCTCCAAACACAGGCAGTGTCATATACAAGCATCAAGGGTTTTCAAGTCAAATATACGATCTCGGATCTTACGGGTATGGTTGTATAATGGAATTACAAAGAAATCGTAGGAAAAAAATTCCAACAAAATCGAAATGGTAGCATCAAAATCCCAGATCCGTTTTAGATAGCAGGCAAATAAGTATAAAAACACAATCTACTCAAATCGTTGGTGTTAAGAGAGGTCAATCTTTATCAAATTGCTTGCAGAAATCAAGATTCAAATACTTATCCATCTTTTCATAGCAACACGCATCTAAAAGAGGATTTGTGTGAAACAAATTACAGATGGCACATAACCCATGAGACCGACTCAAATGGAAAAGAAAAACGCAATGAAGCGTAAACCAAATAAAAGTGTCAGCAAAGGATCTAATAACGTGGTCAAAGGATGTCAAAACTATGGATCGAGAACCACAACAACAGTCCCATAAGGTATATCATCTATGGATCTGAAAGAAAACGCCCTCAAAAATAATAAAAGACATTACTGTAGATCATATCAGATTTATTCATAAAATTCAAATCGAAGAAAATAAATTTCTTTGCAAAAAACACGCTCTATACATACATTCAGACCTGCTTATAAAACTATAAAACACAGGCATTAGCATTTGTACCATAATCCAAGCATTACATAGCTGACTACAATTGAAACTTAGAGGTTAAAAAGCGCCTTCATACATTATAAATCCCATTACCAATAAAACGCATTATAATTTACAGAGGTTGGATCACACATTTACTCAGAGTGTACACCAAAGCACATATCTCTGGTCTTGCAGGTTATACTTATTCACACATTACCAATAAAACGCTCGTAGAGACCAGATCCAACACTCACCAAATATTTTCATAACAAATGCATGCAACATTGATTTATGCTAACGCACATAGATCTATCCCAACCGGTATGACAAAAAAACACGGGTGGATATATTTCCGATCCAATTCCTAGGCAATTCCGATCTATTGGCAGTCCATAAAAACAAGTGTACTAAGGATATGTTTCAGATCACATACAGTCCATGAAATCAATCTGGCAGTCCATCAAAAGAAAACATACATTTCAGATCAAATGCAAAGGAAAACGAGATCTAAATCCAGAGTGTACCTCGATTCTTCCAAATGTAAATCATGAGTACGATATTGCAGGTATAAAACGTAGAATCTAAACCAAAATCACAGATTAATAAAATAAGCTCGCGGGCATACTATTGCAGGTGTACAAAACTGGATATGGTCCAACAACAAAAAACACAGATCTATAATCGCCATTATAAAAATTGCAGATGTAAAGGACTAGATCCCAATCGAAAAAACCAGGTAAAGGTTTTTAACAATTAAAGTAGAAAACCTTATTTGATTGACTGAGATCGCCAAACCTTCATCACCAGAGAACTGAACCGAACCGAGTCATATACTCATATAAAAAAATGGGTTATATATGGGAACATAATAATACTGAGATTCAGCTCCACTGGTCGTCTCTTATCTTATCAGCAAAGAAGAACAAAATAAAAATTAAAAAAACATACATTCCTGTGCATGGGCTTAACTTTCATTGCAATTTACAAATAAATACATACTACGATTTGGGGATGGGTTTCAAAACTATCCCTCGTTTGCGAATCACACAAAAAGAATGAATTATAAATTAATAAAACAAATACTTTGACTTGGCTTCAATGTCGTTCCTCTTCAACTATTCACTTAGCGGAATAAACAAATTATCGATCAAATTTTCATACTACCGGTCAAACTCAGACCATGGAAACCTATGAATAGGTTCAAATCTGCAATTTTATAGTCAAACGAAGTCAAAGGAAACACATGCTTAGATCATATCTGAAATTCAGAAAAGCTTATCCACATGCACCAAGTTTGGATCAGGACTCTCCAGATTTGTAAATTTCATCGAAGTCGCATACCAAGAACCATGTAGCAGTCAAGATCATATATGTAAATCACAATCAAACTAGTGTATGATGCACTTAAACACATATGTAGAGATACAGATGTGAATCACAGTCACACAGAGTTAAAACGTAGTCAAACAAGTGTAAATGACAGACAAGGAATCATGTGCATAGTTTGTCTAGTTCAGTAATTCTTTATCGTGACAAACAACAGACTCATAAACAAATATCATAGATTCGGAACACCTATGAAGAGCCCTTGAGGTCTAGTGTTTGAACGTGGGCTCTGATACCATATGTAACATCCCCATAAACAATACATAAAGAATTTCTAATTAATCAAAGAAACAGAAACAAGGTGTTTGTTTTGACTCTCAAGATATTTTATTGATCATGCAAATAACCATAAGTCAAGCCGAAATATATGAGAAACTAAATCAGATCTACTTACTTGAATCCAGGGGAAACACACTTGGAGAATCAACTCCTCCAAACCATAGGAGGCAGCAACTCAACGGTTTGCTCTGCTCCACCCTCGAGCTGGATCACCAACCATGCACCAGAACAGCAAGTAAATTCCTT
>LPNX010651961.1:25062-64784 GCA_001517045.1 Pseudotsuga menziesii | reverse complement strand
ATGTTATTTCAGTCTTTGAGTTTTATAACTCATTACATAATAAAAATAATAATTTTTCAAAACATGAAAAATAAAAGTAAAGTCATGGGGGTATTACAGCTATTAAACATGTATCATACTCTAAACAGACCAAAATGGAATACATGTATGAGCTTAGGCTTTGTTTAAAGAATAATTTATTCTCTACTAAACAAGGCAACCCACGTGACGGTGGAAGCTCGTTCAACCCCCCCACTTCACATCACTCTCAATTCCCCAAACCTAATCTATTGACTATAACATAATTCATCATACATAAGAACAACCTATACCCAATGATCCATGCTTTATCACAATAAAATATTAAACTAGAGTAATAAAATATTAACACATATAAAACATGATAAAAAAATATAAATGTAAAATAGAGGTACGTAAATATAATACATATAATATATGGAACAAAATCTTTACATAAGGTCCTCTTGTAAAAATTCATCTAATACCATGTTGTATACAACAAAATGTGTCTGGCATACATAGTATCCCTTCTCTACTACCCTACTTGTTTCTAGGATATTTCTTTTTAGGGAGGTGCACAAGCCTAGCGTTGACATCAATTTCCTCATTCTCTTATCAACTAGTTTCTCAATAGAACAAGTTATTTCCAACATTGCAATAAAATATTTCGATTAGATAGATAGAATGAATATAAAACCATTCATTATTGTATAAACTATAAAATGAAAGAGTCTTATTCGATTACGCATAGTTACCAAGGAGTTTTAATCTCTTCACCAACACCAAATCATGATCCAACTCTAAATAAATTTTTAATTGTCTAGTGTTATGGGGGAATATGCTTGGTGTCTTATGACTCCTATCAATTTCATATGAATTAGGCATAGGAGTAGTAGACCCAAGGGTCGCATGTACAGGTAGGGTGTTAGACTACCCCACACCAACACTAGGTGTCAAACCAGGTGTAGTTGTTTCAATAGTAGGAGTAGAGGGTAAGACCATAAATGCATATTTAATGGTACCCTGACATTGAATTCTCAATTTCTCAATGCTTGTGAATATAGAATTTAATGAGTCAAGTTCATGGATTACTTAAAAAAATGCATTTAAATGAATTAATGGAATATTATTTAAACAAACATAGATTGTACTTGTTTATGCGTCCCATTAAGAATTTACATCTTTTTTAATTCTCGGGAGTCTATTTAGTGACCATCAAATCCACAAGTTTTTCAATGAATCTAGTAAAATTTATTTTGTTTTGATAGCGATAGGAGGTTTAAGGGCTTCCAAAATGTAATCTTGAGCCTACAAAGAATCATATCATATAATTTCAATAAACTATGTACCACCAATCATTGCACTAGGATAAAAGGGAACAATACACAATATAATAATGAACATATATATGGTCATATATTTTTTTCACCTACCCATGATCTATGCCCTTCCCCATGATCTATGCCTCCCCATGATCTATGCAAGGAATTGGTATTATTGACTTTGTGGATTGGGTTTGGGAGTTGCATTCTAAGGGGAATATTTTTGCAGGAAACTAATCCTAGACTGCATAACGAGTATCCACATATCATTGCAAATATTAGCATATAAAATGAAGGCTTAAAGAGGCTCTTTGAACCTAGGATGCATCACTTTATTAGCTATAAACTTTATATGCTTTTGACATCAATTAGTAACCCTAGAACCTACTGTTTTCCTCTCATGGAGCAATTAAGGGTATGAATTCCCTCCAAAAAATCCTATGTTTTGTTGGTGACCATGTGATTTGAGTTGACCTTAGATCCTCTCACATTGGCTCCTTTCTTTCAACTCGTATTGAAAAATCTCGTTACTTGAAGGAATGCCAAGGCTAACCTTGGCACCCTTTTAACGGTTGGTTTTGCTTGATTCTAGGCAAGATTTAGTTTTATAGAAAACTTTATTTACAAAAAAATATATTTCCTTACTAGCGAACCCATGATAAATATAAATGGTGGCTAATCCACAATTGGGAAAAATGAACAAAAATAGCATTGATGCAAAGGATTTCATCCAGAGCCTCATAACGTTTGATTTCAACATCACCAAGTAGCAATTTTAAATTTTGAATAGAAAGAGAATTGAGAAGAATTAATCGAATTGAAATAAACATATCAATTCACCACACAAATCATATTTTTGAATTTTCATATTAGAGGCTTGATAGAACCAAATTTGGTAACTATGCAAAAAACCACAACACACTACAAAACAATAAATCAACATCACATACTGACATTGTCGACTCTAGTGTGTTGAACCTAAATTGGTCCACTAAGTCCTTGCCTTGTGGGGTGTAATCCACTGTGGTCCTTCCCTAGTCCACTATGGTCCTTCCCTAGTCCACTATGGTCCACTACATTGCCTTGTGGCTTTCTTCTTATATGGAGTTGAAGTTATGTTTTTTTGCTCGATAGCGCACGGGGTAAGGGAAGAAAAATGGTTCTCATTTGAACTATCAAATGCATGTTTTGAATAGGAGATCACATGAGGTGAACATGATTTGGGATTTTAATAACAGATGCTTTTTTGTTTTCTCACTCTATTTTGCATTTTTTTAAAGTTTAATAAAATATACTTTCTATATTATAGGTTGGAAGTTGGGGGTAAGGGATTTAGGGAGTTATGGGTTAAGGGGTTTTAAGGTCTAGGGTTTAGGGGTTAGGAGGTTGAGGGCTTAGGGATCCTTAGGGATCAAGAGTTAGGGGGTTTATGGATTAGGGATCCTTAGGGGTTTAAAATTTATCATAATCATCATCGTTGACATCTAACCCATATCTAAAAAACAACGATGATGAGGAGTGTTAGTTCCAATATTTGTAAGGTCCTTAAATAACTCTCAAGTATATGAAAAAGGTTGGAAAATTTTCAGTATTAACCCTGCAGGAGCTAAATTCCAAGATGAAATAAGTAGTTTGAGTGCTTAACATAAAGGGACAAAGGGAAAGTGCATGATCATTGGATGAAGACCAAAGGATAGAGAATAGAGCAGTCAATTTTAGCCTAGCACAAATCACCATCAGATCAAAATTCATCTAGCAACTAGGATAAATAGTGTGCCAACAAGATACCATGAGGATAAGTATTGGTAGTGGGATAATAAAAAAGGGGCATAGAGATCGATGGATATTGTCAATAGCACGCCTGAAAAGTACACACCTATTAATTCATTCTCAAGACCACTGGTGTAAAATAACTAGGGATGTGTGGAGTATTTTTATTGGCAACGGTTCATGGAGGTCATTTTCAAAACTAATAATATCGGGAACCGTTAACTCTCAGAGGAAACCAGGGTGGTTTCTACCCAAAATCACAAATGTACAAGGTTTCCACATACGCGAAGGTACCATGGTGGAATCCATGTGAAATATCAATAAGTAAACACATGTCAGATGGTACCGATTGAATCCATCTGACATCATCAACTGAAAATAATCAATATTTTCCCAGTGTTTGAGTTTTATGTGATTGAAACATTAAAAGAGAAAATTCCTAGTTTTCAAAGTTTACCCTGTTCATCTGAAGAAATGCTCAAACACTTAGTGACCAAGAGTATAAGTACATTACCGATTTCTTTCCCGGGTATTCTATTGTATCTCAAGCATAGTAATTCTATCTTTTATCATGAGATAAAATAGTAAAGTTCGTGACTTAGTTACCCTGTAAATTCATCCTATAGCCTACCCATCAAATACTTCACTCCAGATGCCCCCTACATACAAATATAAGCTACCTATCTCGGAATTCGTTGGAGATGAACATGTCTATGACCACCAGGATGATTTTTTTTATACAATTGTCACCATTTCTGACTTGAACTCCAGTATCAAAGAAGCCTACACCCTATTTATTGCAAACTAGGACCCATGTCATTTATGGGACTCAAATATGGCCAGATCTATTTTCCCTACGACGATGTATTTCCCCGAGCTTGTAATAGGGTGTTCTACACATTATTCCCACAACAAAGAGCTATCCTCTGCTTTGATTATTCTAAAACCCTCTGCCTCATAAATGTTGAATCTCTGTAGTGCATGTTTTGTATTCCAGACATCTTATCCCTCAAGACTCTAAATGGAAAAGGCTTAGCCAGTTCTTACCAAGATCTGCAACCTTTTGACATACACCAATTTTTATCCAAGCACCTAGAAGAGGGAATGGCCATCGCTACAACTTCACCACCATATAACAAAATAGTTTTCTTTGACAATACCAAGAAAGCTATCTCAGTGATATGCACCATATTAGGACAAGAAAATGACAATATGGTGGATGATGTTATTATGGTATTCTCCTTAGTCTAACCCTCACACCTAGACTCATCATTCTGTCCTCCTAATTTTTATATTTAGTTTCATAGATAAATCCATTTATGGACAATTAGAGAAACTCACTACTATAGAGTGGTTTAGATACCCTTTTTTTCTTTTCTACATGTTCCTGTACCAAAATTCGGACTTTTTTTAAACTAGCAGTACCTTCTATTATCATTGATAGTAAAATAACAATCATTTACAACAAAATCCAAGTCTTCCCATCACTGGGAAAACATACTTGGGGGTTAGACTAATCACCTCCCTCGAGAGGAAACAAGGAAGAACGAGTAAGACCGAGAATTCATAAGAAGGTTTCATCGATTGTAAAATAAAAACATTAACACAAAAGCCTTTATCATGGAAAAATATTTTAATAAAAAAGAAGAGACATAACGTAGGGCTAAAGGAAAACAGAATCAGTAAAAAAGATGCTCATGGGGTTCGAGCTTCATACCAAGTTTCTTAGGTATATCCACCTGGTTGTCCATGACTTTGTGAAGGATCTGCAAGATTTGATCCTGCTGGAGAAGTATTTCGCCGTGTTGCTCATATTTCTCCACAATGGTCTTGCCAAGAATAAATTTATATGACCACTGAAGATCAACCGATTTTTTATAAAGAGTTAGCCTGCCTTTGGAGGTGCCAGGGTTGGGTACTAAGGCTTGAAACTCATTTTTTATTTCCTTAGGTCCCCAGCATACAACCTCGAGCCCTACTTCATGCTCAACATCTTGGATGGTGTCTTGGATGTGTTCAAGGAATTTGTGCTTGAAGTGCTTACTCTTGTCAACGATCATCTTCTGGAAGCGGAGTGGAGGGCACATCAGGTTAAGCCTACTACGCCCAAGAGGGGTGGAGACAACATGAGAACTTCTACGAGGAGGCATAATGTGATGCAAAGGGGAAAACAACTGGAGCAAGAGACAAACCAGGGTCAGGGTGGGCTTGGAAAACCCATCAGAACGTTGGGGCATAGCGACGACGATGAGGAAAGAAGAAGGGAAGAGTCTAATTAGCCAGAGAGTAACGGGCCAGACACTCCAAGAATAAAGCGTAAGAACAAAGGTTGGATGTAAAGGATGCTTACCGGGGTTAAACGAAGCTTGAAGGAGCTCGAGGACTGTAAATTCAATGCAATGCGAATGTCTCACTTCCTCAGAATTCCACCACCTTAGAAAATGCAGGTAATAGATATTAAATTGAGCACATAGATCTCTGGACAAACACACAACTCACAAAATAGATCACAATTTACTCAGCAATTGAAGAATGAAACAGTGCAAAAATGACTTGCAGCTGTGAATGCTTTCATTAATAAAAAAGTAATTGGATAATAATTACAATGAAGTACAATGGTTTTAATAGCCACACGAAATTCAAATCCACGTGAGGAAATTTGAATTGATAAACTCTACTTGACTGTAGGTAACTAAGACCTTGTCTAAATCACTATCGGAGGACTCAATAGTTAATTGACCTTGTCTAAACCATAACTGGAGTTCATCGGAGCTCTAAAACACAACTCAAGTGTTACATTCAATGTTGACTAAGGCTGACTAACTGTGGTAGGTGAGAAATGCGCCCCTCCTGAGTGCAGTTAAGTAAACCTAGCGCTAACTGAATGTAGAGGACTAGAACTGAATGTAACTGACTCCTAACTTCGCTTAACTAGTCATCAACTGAACTGAACTGACCTTAGTTGGTTTCAGTACTCCTAGTGGTTTCCTAAGTTGTAGGGATTGGTCTAGGAGGCTCCTAAACTGATGCAATTAAGTGCAATCAGTGGTAGTAAGCCTCAATTATTGTTCCCCACACTTTATTAACTGAAACATGTGCCCTAATTAGGCCAAGTGGACCCAATGGTGCTAATGACTATAAATAGACTGGATGGACTCCTGATTTAGACATATGACCAAATTTGGACAAGGGAGGATTAATAATCCTAACACCCCCCCTGAATGCTGACGTGGACAATTTGTGGGACCTGGTAACTAAGACCATAGGTCACCCATTACATCAAGTAAAATAAAGTAACTACTTAATACAAGGAGATGGAGCAAAAACCACATGGGAAAAAAGCCCCCCCTCTATCTAAGTAGGTAGAATCAGGTCTCAAGTTTGAAAAACTTGAAAATATGTTGCTTCAATATTCATCTCTGTGAGGTAGCGAAGAATCATGCATGGTGTGTTGTGCATAGGTATTCTGGGGCCTGGCATGTAGACTTCTCCTTCTTATCCAAAAATGATGATGGAAGGAAGGAGGAATGTAACCTTTGTCTCTTGCTGAACGAAGAGGTGTATGATCATATCCATTCTTCTGAATGTAGTGATACTGAGCCCTTTCCATCTAGCATCTTACAGGGATTCTATTGCATCTCCCTGAAGGAGGTAAGATAGCATGACATAGCGCAAGGGTCTTTCCTTTTGAGTGTCAGGTGAGTTTCCAGTCATCTTCCTAGCTTCCAGTTTGGAAGTAGGGACTGAATCTAGATCTGAGTCACCCTGAATCTCAAGGTCATAAACTGATAAAGATGGATCTGCAATCCTAGTAGAAGCTGTAAAATAAGTAGATGCAATGATTTTACCTTCCCTTGCAAGTGGCTGCTGAGAGTGCACTGGTTCTGAAGGAGGCATGAAATGTGAGAACTCATATGCTTTTGAAGCATGATTTGCAGTACCCTTTGATCTGATGCTCCCAGTAGAGATATATGTGATCTCCACTGAGTCAAGACCAAACATCACTTGCTTTGGAGATCCAGTATGGGTCATCTGATAGACAGATAATAGGTTTTAAGCTAGGGAGGGAACAAATAGCACATATTTGAACCTTCCATGTTCAAGTTTGACAGAGCCCTTCCCCTTTGTTTTGAATTTACTGTTATTTCCCATCTAAATACTAGGACCATCAAGGGACTGAAAAGAAGAGAATGATTCTTTGGATGCAGCCATATGGTTGGAAGCTCCAGAATCAATGAGGAAGACATGTGATGATGTGCAACAAGCCTTCAGTGCATGGCCTTTCCTTTGGTATTCTTCATCTTCTTCTTCTTCAGAGTCATCCCTCTTTGCACTAGCATATACAGAAATTTTATGTTTCTTCAAAAGAAGAGCCATTTCATCAAGTTGTCTTCTCATACAGGAGCTTTTTGATTGAAAGCCCCTTCCACAGTAAGAGTAGAGGACCTTGCCTTTGCCATTCTTCTTGCTTCTCTTTGAACTTGAAGGTTCTTTTGACTGCTCTTTCTTCACAGGAGACTCATCCCTTTGCTTCCCTTTGTCATTCGCTACCTTATCTCCTCTTGCAACCAAAGCTAGATCTTTGGGAGATCGAATGATCCCCATTTGGATCAATTTATCATTCTCAGAAATAAGAGATTGGATGAAGGCATTAAGAGTGGGCATATTCCAATTTGGAGTAGTGAGCCTTACTATTTGGAAGGTGGATACAAACACTGAGTAGTATGCATTGAGCTTTGTGAGAATGGCAAGGATGAGCTGATCTTCATCCTTCTTCACTTTGCATTGCTTCAACTGATATATCAGGTTCTTGAACTTTGTGAAGAATTCATTTAGAGATTCGAAATTGGATGGATTGAGAGTAATCAGATAATTTTCTAGCTGATGGATCCTCATCTCATCATGCTTATCAAATAAGGAGGCAAGCTTGTCCCAAACCTCCTTGGGAGTCTCCAAGTCTTGGATGTGAAATCGAAGATCTCTAGAGACTGAGGAGAGCAAACATCCATGGGCTTCATCAAGCATGTTCATGTACTTAGCTTTGTCTTTATCTGATTCTGGCTCTTCCTCTGTTTCTTCTATGAGTCTGAAGAGATGCTTGGTGCGGAGCATTACCACCATATCATCCTTCCACTGGTGATAGTTGAAGGGAGTGAGAGGCTCCACTGGATGAGCCATTTTGAATGTAGTAAGAAGGACTGAGCTGCTGCAGCGAATGCCGTGAGAAGAAGAAGCTGCTTGTAGCAAATGCTGTAAGAAAAGATGATAACCTGTCACACAATCAAACATACAAAGTAAGGTCGACAGTATGCACTTTTGGAATTTCCTTCACACCCAGCATAGTTGATCAAGCAAGCTTGATCAACAATTTCCTAACTTGGGATATTAAGTGGTAATTTCTCCACTTTTGGTATAGTACTGGAAGGAGCAATTTTCCCAAAAAGAATGATCCAGCAGGAGATCTAAGGAGGAGAGATGTCTTGTCCACCGAGGCTCTAATACCATATTAAATTGAGCACATAGATCTGTGGACAAACACACAACTCACAAAATAGATCACATAATTTACTCAACAATTGAAGAATGAAACAATGCAAAAATGACTTGCAGCTGTGAATTCTTTCATTAATAAAAAAGTAATCGGATAATAATTACAATGAAGTACAATGGATTTAATAGCCATAGGAAATTCGAATCCACATGAAATTCGAATCTACATGAGGAAATTCGGATGAAGACCACCTAGAACTTGAAATTGGCCACTTAACTAACGTCTTCCAAGTGAATGGTTACAATAAAAATCAAATTAGGAGGGTCATTAGGAAAGCTTGTAGCAAGTCTCAAAAATAGAATAGGTGCCTTGATGGAACCATGATTACTCTTCCTTATATCAAAGGAACAACCGATGTTATAGCTAGGATTCATCGTAAAAAGAACATTGGTGTCACTTTTTCACCTCCAAACTCGATAGGTAGAATGCTAGATACCTCCAAAGACCCAGTAGAGCCCTTAAAACAGAAAGGTGTTTACAAGATTCCTTGCTCATGTGAGATCCCCTATATTGGGGAAACTGGATGCTCTGTTCAGGTGAGGCTCAAGGAACATTGTGCTGACATCATGCATGATCGCCACCAAAAATCAACTCTTTCTGAACATGCCCACCATTCTCGCCACCACATACGCATTGAAGAAACTCAGGTTATTTCTAGAGAGGAACATTACAAAAGGCGGAAAATTAGGGAGGCTATTGAAATAGAAAATTTTCCTTTGAACCTAAATAGAGATGACGGCCTTAAACTCAATGAGTGTTGGCGCCCGATTATCCGTCGTCTCAAATACACTAATACACAAGAACAAAAAACAAAGATATCCAATTATTAAAGTAAATAATAAAATTGTATACTAACTATTAGTATTATAAAAGCTAAGAAATTTATAAACTTAAAAAATCTCTTAGGGCCATTTTTATATCAATAAAGATTTTATTTAATTAAAATTGTATTAAATAAAAACTTTACTATAAAAATTTTGAAAGAAATTTTTTCTTTCTAGTTTGAACAATTTTTAGCTTTTTAGGTTAGTAAAGGTTACATATAAATAAATAAATAAATTAGATTATGTTAATACTTTTTAACTTTTAATTGATTTTAGTATTAGGTTAAAAAAAAATTAAGGGTTTGTTATCATTTTAGATTTTTAATAAAAACAAAGGGTTTTATTAATGTTTTTTAGATATTAAAATATTATATAAAATATTATTTAAAAAAAATCAATTTTTAAAAATTAAAAAATTAAAATTTTAAAAAAAAATTAATAAAAAATTTTAAAAATTTTTAGGGCTAAAATTTGTCCGCTTGAAAGATTTTAAAAAAACCTAAAAATTGTTTATTAATAGGCTATTCTCTAGAACTAAATTAACCATGAGAGACTTCCTCTTGATGATGAGCCCTACTCTGTGGCTCGAAACGTTGAGAACAAATTCAGCCAACCCAGTTTTCCTCTTGTCTTCAATCTTCACTGCGTAAAACCATGAAAACCTTAATTCAATCCCTCCATGGAAGGGATGCGCTGGACAGCCTAAAGTCCTTTGAGAAGTTACATGGCAGATTGGTGAAGAAAATAGCAAATCTAGAATTTCTTAAAAATTCCAGGGATAAACACATGATTCCAAAATTCGCTAAAATAAAACACAACTTGTTAAAAAGAAACCACCGAATCTTTGAAGAAGCCAGTGTTGCATTGGTACGATCGGAGATTCACCGAACTCGCAGAGGCATTAACGATGTCTCTGAAAACCTTTATAATTTGCATTTATACCTGGCCTTTACCTTGCGTCCTGATATTTGGGCACACGTGGAAGCTGCCTCTGCGCATAGGTATGAGATACTTACTGTAAAATTAAAGTTTAAACATAATCAGAAGCTGGGAAGATTGTTAAAAGAGAAAAAAACAGATAATGAGCTGGTTGGTAGATCAAAATCTTGCGTTATTAACCTTTCTGAAGTCACGTTGAATGAGGAACAAACTCAGGTGCTGGAACGTGGTTTGAACTTTGCTATTGCTCCCAAAAAACTGTCGTTGGAAGACTTAATATGTAGGGTAGAGGACGCGGTGTCCAATCCCCTGGAAACCCAAGCTGAAGAAGCTAGACAAGAATGTGTTGTTTCCATTAGAAAATCTAGACCGCCCAAGACCAATATATCGTCGGGTGAGAGGTTGGCATTAAGAAGCATGAGGAATAATGAAAATATTATTGTGCTAAAGATAGATAAAGGGAACACCACGGTCATTTTGGATAGAGTTGAGTATGATAATAAAATGCTTGAGCATTTATCGAGAAGTGGTAGCTACAAGAGACTGGATAAGGATCCCACAAAGAAGATTATAGCGGAGGTTACAAAAACCATTAAAAATTCCTCTCTTGACGAATGCACCAAAAAGAAATTAATCCCAAAGGATACATCGGTTCCTCGGATTTATGGTTTACCCAAGATTCACAAGGAAGGTGTTCCCATTAGACCCATAGTGAACACTATACGATCCCCTACTTACTTTTTAGCAAAATTTCTTGCAAAAAAGTTAAAAGCCTTGGTAGGTCAAACCCCCTCTTACATCAAAGATTCTACACACATGGTGAAGGAAATGAAAAAAGTTGAGGTGGAAGAAGGTGGTATTCTAGCCATCTTTGATGTAGTGTCCCTTTTTACAAAGATTCCAGTAGATGAAGCCCTTGTAGTGGTCAGGGACTTAACCAATGAAGAAACAGAAAAACTAGTTATGGTTTTCCTTAAATCTACTTTCTTCAGCTTTAAAGGTGTATTATATGAACAAGTTGAGGGTATTGCTATGGGATCCCCTCTTTCTCCAGTAGTTGCTAACCTGTATATGGAGGCTTTTAAAAAATCGGCTATTGATTCTTTCCCCTTAAAACCGAAATGGTGAAAGAGGTTTGTGGACGATACAAACATTAATTGGCCACATGGGGAAGAAATCTTGAGGGAGTTTTTGGGACATCTAAACAACATATTAGATCATATCAAGTTCACCATGGAAGTAGAAGAGGACAACAAAATCCCTTTCTAGGATGTTCTCATCACAAAGAAGAATGGTGGGGCCCTAGGTCATCAAGTTTATAGAAAAAAGACTCATATTGATAGGTACCTACATGCGGACTCACACCATCTTCCAACACAAAAGATAGGGGTGCTGAACACTCTAATAACTAGAGCCATCAGAATTTCGGATGAAGACCACCTAGAACTCGAAATTGACCACTTAACTAACGTCTTCCAAGTGAATGGTTACAATAAAAATCAAATTAGGAGGGTCATTAGGAAAGCTCGTAGCAGGTCTCAAAAGCATAATAGGTGCCTTGATGGAACCACGATTACTCTTCCTTATATCAAAGGAACAACCGATGTTATAGCTAGGATTCTTCGTAAAAAGAACATTGGTGTCACTTTTGCACCTCCAAACTTGATAGGTAGAATGCTAGATACATCCAAACACCCAGTACAACCCTTAAAAAAGAAAGGTGTTTACGAGATTCCTTGCTCATGTGAGATCCCCTATATTGGGGAAATTGGACGCTCTGTTCAGGTGAGGCTCAAGGAACATTGTGCTGACATCATGCACAATCGCCACGAAAAATAAACTCTTGCTGAACACGCCCACTATTCTCACCACCACATACGCATTGAAGAAACTCAGCTTATTTCTAGAGAGGAACATTACAAAAGGCGGAAAATTAGGGAGGCTATTGAGATAGAAAAATTTCCTTTGAACCTAAATAGGGATGACGGCCTTAAACTCAATGAATGTTGGTGCCCGATTATCCGTCGTCTCAAAGACACTAATAGACAAAAACAAAAAAACAAAAGTATCCAATTATTAAAGTAAATAATACAATTTTATCTATTAGTATTATAAAAGTTAAGAAATTTATAAACTTAAAAAAAACTCTTAGGGCCATTTTTATATTAATAAAGTTTTATTTAATTAAAATTGTATTAAATAAAAACTTTACTAAAAAAGTTTGAAAGAAAATTAATTTTTTATAGTTTGAACCATTTTTAGCTTTTTAGGTTAGTAAAGGTTACATATAAATAATTTTTTTAAGATTATGTTAATACTTTTTAAAAGATTATGTTAATACTTTTTAAATTTTAGTTGATTTTAGTATTAGGTTAAAAAAAATTTAAGGGTTTGTTATCATTTTAGGTTTTTAATAAAAACAACGGGTTTTATTAATGTTTTTTTAGATATTAAAATATTATATAAAATATTATTTAATTTTTTTTTCAATTTTTAAAAATTAAAAAAAATTTAAAAAAAATTTAAAAAATTAATAAAAAAAATTTAGGGCTAAAATTTGTCCGCTTGAAAGATTTAAAAAAAACCTAAAAATTGTTTATTAATAGGCTATTTTCTAGAACTAAATTAACCACGAGAGACTTCCTCCTGATGATGAGCCCTACTCTGTGGCTCGAAATGTGGAGAACAAATTTAGCCAACGCAGTTTTCCTCTTGTCTTCAGACTCTACTTGACTGTAGGTAACTAAGACCTTGTCTAAATCATTATCGGAGGACTCAATAGTTAACTGACCTTGTCTAAGCCATAACCGGAGTTCATCGGAGCTCTAAAACACAACTCAAGTGTTACATTCAGTGTTGACTAAGGTTAACTAACTGTGGTAGGTGAGAAATGCGCCCCTCCTGAGTGCAGTTAAGTAAACCTAGCGCTAACTGAATGTAGAGGACTAGAACTGAATGTAACTGACTCCTAACTTAGCTTAACTAGTCATCAACTGAACTGAACTGACCTTGGTTGGTTTCGACACTCCCAATGACTTCCTAAATTGTAGGGATTGGTCTAGGAGGCTCCTAAACTGATGCAATTAAGTGCAATCAATGGCAGTAAGCCTCAATTAGTGTTCCTCACACTTTAGTTACTGAAACATGTGCCCCAATTAGGCCAAGTGGACCCAATGGTTCTAATGACTATAAATAGACTAGATGGACTCCCGATTTAGACATGACTCTTGATTTAGACATATGACCAAATTTGGACAAGGGAGGATTAATAATCCTAACAATAGAGACCATTTTCATCAAGCTTGAGGGAGTAGCGGGAGGAGGCAATCTCATGGAGTTGGTGATGTGCCAAATAAATTAGGAAGGTGGTGTAATTAGCTTGCATGTTGGAGATGTGCGACTCACACCCATGATCCGTCCCTGTCAAAATTGTCATAGTCCAATGTTCGAAGAATGTGACTAAGGTATGATGGAATGTACCTTTCATCAGTCTGCTCATACATTGCTGCCACCGAACGAAGGAAGCGTGAGGATTCCTGTGGTGGATGGAGAGCTCAAGGCGCATGTGGGACGTGTGCATGGAAACGAGCTTAAGTGGGTGGTGAGGTGTTAGTAGTGGAGGCAGAGATCCCATCCATGTGCCTCCCATTTCCCCCCAATCCCGATCATATGTGCACCCGCGGTGGGGAACCAAAATTTGGAACATTACAAGCACCTGAATTTGAAGATATCATATGAACATGGGACTCAAACCCCTATATATGAATGTAGTGATTTGATTATGAGAAGATCGAACAATTCCAATTATATAAAATTCACAATTAAGGTGATGAGCATCACATACACTGATTTTTTACTCCACATGTCCTAGAATGTTTCCTGAAAACACAAGTAAAAACATTTACAATTCTCTCCTAACATTATGTTTGGAGATTGGTTTTTCTATGAAAATTACATAGTAATAAGGGTATATAACTTTGAAAAGGAATTGTAATACCACCAATTTTACGCCTAGAATTTATTGGTCTTATATGTAAATATTGTGTATATGTGTTGTATGATTCCTAGCATGGAGCTCAAGGCCAAGTCCCTGCTAGTAAATGCTCGGGTATTAAAGGCCAATATTTTATATTTTTCTAGCCATGTACTAGTAAGCCATGGAGATGGTAAAATCATTTAAATATTTATATTGCAATAAAAATACCAAGAACTGGCTGGAAGCAACTAAAATGAGGGGGCCATGTGTATCCACTAGGGTGATGTGAGAGGTTGTGGGATTGAACCCATTGTTTCCAAATGACATCTTGAGAACCCATTTTGACTCCCTTGCTAATATTTAATATTGTTATAAGAAGGTAGTTGAGAAATCAACTCATGAATTTAATGGAGAATGGGTAAACCCAAAAATTCGGACGGCTAAGTATGGGCTTAGTTTACTTGACCCAAAAGTCAATTTCCCTCATGGGAATTCGTTTTCCATCATTCACATTCCATTATAGAACAACCAAAGATGATTTTCCAACTTATGATGCATTCCCAACAATACAAATTGCAGAAATCACAATTTGCAAAGAACCCACATTTTGAAGTTCCAAAAATGCCCATAAATTCACGTGAGACGTAAATCTAATGGGGAATCCGTAGATATAAACCATGGGGCGAATTTGAGAGTGTTAAAGACCCAAAAACATGTGGGAAGACCCAGATTTAGAGGCCTAGAATTTGAATTTCGTGATTGAAAGTCACGTGGCCAGAATAAAAAAATACAAGAGTGGATTGAATTGGAAAAGAGAGATCAAAGGTTGGAAGTGCTTGATAAACCTAGTGAAGGAAAAAATCTATGAATATTTAGCAGCTTGGATCTTTCTATTCCCACCTTGAAAAGAACTGGAGAAAAGGGGTGCTTGAGGGACTGTGTAGGAGAGAAGGGTACCTTCCTTGTGTTGGGCGTGGTAGTTAATGTGGGTTCCAAGGATGGCTAAGATCAATTGAGATTCCTATAGCTCTATGGTTGAGCTCACTGTCTTAGCATTCTCCTTTTTTGTCTCCTTGCATGCTTTTTAAACCCATCTATGTGTTGGATTAGCATGAGTGATGGTGTCTATCGCTATGCATGAGCCTGAGTAGTTCCTCCATAGTGGATACACGACCCACCTCGGGGGTGGTTTCTCAGCTGAACGAATATAGGTTGGGTAGAGACCTACGGTTGGGTGGAATGTTTCTCTTCCATAGCCAATTGCTTGGACAAATTCAATCAAAGATAATTGTTTACTATTGTTATGTTTAATTAGAATTCCTATGTTATGGATGATTACTTATTTATGTTGAATTGAATAAAATGATCTAGTTTGAATTATTCATTTGGATGCCTGTGCATAGCATGAGAATGAGTTTATCTATGTGCATTATTTTGTTGTTATGCCTATGATGAACATGTTGGTAATTACATGATGTGTGTGCATTGATAAGGTTTAATTCCACTGTGTCTGTTAATATAAATTTGCCCATGCATATAGTTGTTAATGAATTTCGTATTATGACATTGGGGGAAAAATTATAAAACCCCCGCAAAATGTTCATGTTCCCTCCATGGGTCGGATCGGTGGGAGGGGATGTGACCGAGTGGTATCATATCTAATGGTTCCAACACTGGGTCTATTTGTAACAGAATCCAAACTTACAGGCAAAAAAATTAGAATGCATAGGAATGTTGAGGATGTCATTTGATAACAAATCGAATTAAGCAGCCGGGAAAATAAAAATCATGATCAACATATACAATTAAGAACACAACCTTGATTTGCACATTGGATAATGGTGGTTGGGAAATATATTGGGTAGATATTTCCTATCCATGTGTTCAATTTTAATTAGCAATGACTCCAATAACAACCTCTCCAAAGTTGTTTTCCTAGTGAGCCATTACCACTTTTAAAAATGGAAAAATAATATTTTTGGGAAAATATGAGGGGGACCCCACCCCTTCCATATGGGAAAAAGGAGTATGACATGGAACAACCATGATAGAAGGATGTGCTAGTGACCAAAGCCTGAAACTCACAGGTATTGTGGAGAGAGTTCGTGGAGATATTGTGAACACATTTATGTGGGGAGCCACGAAAAAAGTTTGCAGGTGTGGAAGATAAAAGGTATGTGGGTGTGGAATAGAAGAGACCGCAGAGGTCCGTAGAGGAAAAGGGGTGTGTCCCAATACCGTGGGAAAAGGTATGCAGGTGTAGCATAGAAAAGGCCCACAGAGAAAACTAGTGCGCGAGTGCAACGCAGTTTTTCTACGGGGTGCAACCAAGAAGAGTGATCTACGGACGCTGTAGAGTGAAGTTTGCGGACACGTTGGTGTAAAGGTCCGTGAAGATCGATGTCAAGAAGGTTCTGTGAAGGAACCATTTTTCATTTTTGAATTCCAACTCCTGATGTGCGGAAGATGTTGCCTGGAGTCGAGAAGTCGGGAATGGCTCGTTTCAAGCCAATTATGTGTTTAGACTTCTGATTTTTTATCCAAAAAGATCAGAAAGGCTCAAGAAAAGTTGGGATCGACAGGTCAAGATTCAGTTTAAATAAGAATGATAACATGGTAGTTTAACTTAAAATCAGATGAGACCCGAGGTGTTTGGATTCCATTAACAAAGGTCACAAAAGCACCATTGAGAGGCCCGAGCCCATTTTGCTTTGATTTGGTCAAATTTTCAAGTTAGTGACTTTCAAAGATTGGTGTCCCAAGGCCCAATGGGAGCTTGGTTTGAGATGAAAATGTTCTGGAATGGTCATGGACCAGGAGAAAAGTTAACTCTAGAGTCTTGAAACTAAATTCCAAAGGGTGTGGCACTGAGGTGTGAAAGAAGGCCAAAAGGCACTATTCTAGACCACTTTTTGGGGATCTTAAATAACGCGAAGGATGTAAAAGAGGCCCTAGACATCGAAATAAAGAAACTGATTGAACTCAACAATTTCCCTATTCATCAAAATAGAAATTTTTTGTTAGGAAAAGTTTTCCATAAATGACCGATGGGATATATCTAATTTTGGGTGAAAATTTGAAAATTGTGAATAAGTGCAAAAGTCAAAAGTAGTCAAACCCATAATTTTATACCGAGTGATTGGAAGATTGAATCAAAGATATGAAGATTTCCTAGTGATCCTCATTATATGGAGTAACTTTTCCTAGTATAGAAGTTTTCCTATTTCTCTCTATATTTACTTCTACAAGCAGTCGAGGTTGGCCTTTGAGGCTGATTGCAACTGTGGAAATAGTGCATAATTGGGCAAAATTAACATTTTTAAAGTAATGTAGACTCCATATCCAAGATCAGAATGAAGCTTGGGGATAGGTGTTGGAAATATTATCCATAGTGGAATAGTGGTGCACATTCATAATTTGAATAAGGAATTCAGATGAATTAGGGATATGAATAGAAAAGTCTCTGTAACCTTATTTTGACAAAAAAAGTTTGTCAATAAGAGTAGTTTCTAGAAACGCATATATGGAACAAATAACGGAGGAAATAAAAAAAATACTATGGATGATTCCATGAGACTAATTCTATTAAATCATATTGTTTTATGTTTCATTACATGCATTCCTAATATGTCTCATAAACATCTCTATGATGCACATGGCTTGCAATGGACAATATTAGAACAGTTGCAGTAGGAGAAAGAGTCTCCAAAAGAAAATGGTGACCATGATTGATGTTCAAGACCCTTATGAACATGATGAATATGTCATAGGAGAAAACATGCAGGAGGAAAACACTAAGACAAAATCCAATGGAAGAAGAGAGCAAATCACTCAAATTTTGGTTGAAACCATGATAAGTTTCAATGAAATATTGATGAGGGTTCAAGATGAACACAACCAAATAAATGATTCTATTTTGTAGAGCCTCATTGATATGTAGTAGAGGATAAACCTCAGTTCCAACCCAAGCAATGTGGTCCAAGAAGGGATAAATGGAGAGAGCTTCTCTAGAGGCCTCTCTAGGAAGAGAACTCTAAGCCCAAGAAAGAGTTCTATGAGTAGAAAGCGTAGAACACCCTCCTCAAGATATTCTTCTAGTATGTCATGTGATTCCAGAGGTTGTCGAAGTTTCCCAAAGAATAATTCTAGCAGGTTTGAAGGAAGAAGAAAATTCAAAAGGATTTCACAAGGAGAATTTAGGAAGGCAAGACCTTCCACATTTCATGGAGAGAGTAAGACAAGTCAAGAGGCAGATGCATGGCTTCTTGGAATGAAAAAAGAATTTTAGAATTAATGATTACTTAAGAAATGAACATGAAATAATTTCTATCTACAATTTAAATGGAAAAGATTCGATTTGGTGGGAACATCTCATGCAAGTGAAAGGAATCAAGGAAAGAAGAATAAAATGGGAGAGATTTAATAAGTATTTCAAGGAAAAATACCTTTCTTCTAGGTATTATGATAACAAGATAAAGGAGCTCAATGAACTAAAGTTGGGACCGAAGTCTATGAAAAAACATGTCCACAAGTTTTGGAATTGTTGAGCTATGTATATTACATCAAAGATGAAATATTTAAAATCCAATGCTTCATTAGAACTCTACCTCAAAATTTCAGAGATAGGATCGAGTTTGTTAATCCACCAACTCCTGATGTAGCCATTAGGATGGCCATGCATTGTTATGAGTAGAGAAAAAGGAAAATCAGACATCCATCCTACGTGGAAGGGAAATCCAAAAGGGAGGTTTGACCAAAGAAGAATCGGATTCAAACCATAATTTAAGAATCAACCAAGGACTTTCACAAAGTACTAGCAAGCACAAAGTGGAACTAAGCTAGCAGTAGTAGAAGAAAAAGGACAAAAAGTACCGCTTCAATTTTAGGGATGTGGAGAACCCCACATGCTTAAGGATTTTCAACATCAAAAGGAGAACCCTTGAAGCTTGCACAACTTAAAAGAAACAGTTACAGTGGAGGATATGGCAAGAGGAACTTCACAAATTTATGCAGCGTTGGATAACCATCAAGCATACCAGCAATCAATAGTAGTGGAAGTTGGAGGTAAGATTGCTAAGAAATATGTTTATGTTTTGATTGATCCAGGTTCTACTCATAGTTATGTTTCTCCAAAAGTGGTTGAAAATTATTCTCTTGGAAAAGTGAAGCATAATAAATCATGCTTAGTTCAATTAGCCATAGGGACAAAAATAAAATTCAATGAAGTAATGATGGAATGCCCCATAGAGTTGAATGGACACCTCACAAAAGGAAATTTAAATGTCCTACCATTAGGATTATATTATTCCCTCATTGGCATAGACTCGTTGGAAAGCATAGAGCCAAGGTAGACTGTTATGAAAAAGTTCTCAAGTGCATTGATGAATAAGGAAGGCCAAGATTGGTAAGAGGAATTCCCAAGCAAGTATTAGTAAGGAATATTCCATCCTTATAGTTAAGAAAGTTTTACAAGAAGGGATGTCAATTATATGCATCTCATATATTAGATTCTCTATAGGACAGGGGTCCAAAGATAGAAGATTTTCCATTGTTGCAAGATTTTAAAGATGTGTTTCCAGATAAAGTGTTGGGATTGCCACAAAAAATGGACATTGATATTACAATCAATCTTGTGCCAGGGGAAAAACCAGTTTCTAAAGCTCCCTATAGAATGAGCACACCGAAATTGGTAGAGTTGAAGATGCAACTACAAAAATTAATGGACAAAATAAGAAGGATGGGACTTTAAGGCTATGTATTGATTACATGAAACAGAATAAAGTGACAATCAAGAGCAAGAACCCATTGCCCAAAATTGATGATTTGTTTGATCAAATGAAGGAAGCTAAAGTGTTTCAAAAAATTGACTTGAGATCCAGGTATAATCAAGTGAGGATAAAGGAGGAAGACATTCATAAGACAACTTTTTGAACAATATATGGCCATTAAGAGTTCACGGTGGTGCCATTTGGTCTTACCAATGCACCCACAACATTCATATTCCTCATGAATAATGTTTTTAGCAAATATTTGGATAAGTTTGTGTTGGTATTCTTGGATGACATTCTTGTTTATTCAAGGAATGAGAAAGAGTGTGAGTAACATCTAAGAATGGTGTTGCAAGTTCTTAGAGAACACCAATTGTATGCAAAGCTAAGCAAGTGTGAATTCTATCAAAGGACGATATAGTATTTGGGCCATGTTATTTCGAAAGAAGGAATTTCAGTGGATTAAGAAAAGATTGAAGCCATAATGGAGTGGCCTACTCCAAAAAATGTTGCCGATGTTAGATCTTTTATGGGTCTTGCAGACTACTATAGAAGGTTTATTGAAGGCTTCTCCAAGATCGCTCATCCAATTACATTATTGCAAAGGAATAATGTAAAGTTTGTATGGTATACAAAATGTGAAGAAATATTTCAGCAGTTGAAGAAATTACTTACAAGTGCTCCTATTTTGAAGATTGCAGATCCAAAGAAGGATTTTGTAGTGTGCACCGATGCTTGCATTGAAGTATTAGGTACAATGATTATGCAAGAAAATTAAATGAGCATGAGAATAATTATGCAACTCATGATTTAGAATTAGTAGCCATTGTACATGCTCTCAAGATGTGCAGACATTATTTGTTGGGAAGAATATTTGAGCTTAGAACAAACCACACGAGTTTAAAGTATTTATTTGACCAACCAGGCTTGAATGCCAGGAAAGCTAGATGGCTGGAATTTCTATGTGAATTTGTTTTTGAAATTAAGCATGTAAAATGAAAAGAATAAGGTTGCAGATTCCCTTAGCTGAAAATTTCATGTAGCAACATTAAGTGTATTCAAATCATATTTGAATACAAGAGTTCTTGAATCCCAAAAAAATGATGAAACTTATGTTCATGTTAAAGAGAAATCGCAGAAGGGAAAAACAAATGAAAAGTGTGAAGGATGTCTGCTCGAGGAAAATCATCTTCTTGTTTATAAAGGCAAAATGTGCATTTCGACTTGTGCAGATTTAAAGAAGTTAGTGATGGATGAAATTCATCAAATGTCATACTTTGGACATCCAGGATATCAAAAGACAATAACAATAGAAAGAAATCAATCATTTTGGCATGGAATGAAGAAGGACATAGCGGAATATATTGCTTGTGTCAAAAGTGCCAACAAGTCAAGGAAAAGCATCAACATCCAACAGGACTATTGCAACCTTTGCCCATTCTAGAATGGAAGTGGGAAGTAATTTCTGTGGATTTCATATAAGGTTTTCCAATGACAATTAATAAGCACAATTCAATTATGGTTGTGGTGGACAAGATATTAAAGGAGGCTCATTTTTTTCGAGTCAAATCCACTTATAAAGGAAGTGACATAGCGAATATTTTCATGAAGGAAATATTTAGATTGCATGGATTTCCCAAGGAAATAGTTTCATATCGGAATGCAAAGTTTACATCTAAATTTTGGAAAGGGTTATTTCGGGAGTTGGGAACACAGTTGAATTTTAGTGTAATGCATCATCCTCAAACAAATAGTCATACTGAGAGGGTGAATCAAGTTCCTGAAGACATGTTGAGGATGTATATAATGGATAAACCATCCAAGTGGGAATATTAAATCCACTCTTGGTAGAGTTTGCACACAAAAATGTACATCGAGAATCATTAGGAATGTCTCCATTTAAAGCATTGTATGGCAAAGGATGCAAAACTCTAGTGAATTGGGATAGCCTAGTGAATAGGTTAGTACTTGGGCTAGGAATTCTCAAGGAAATGGAACATGAAATTATTAATATCAAGCAAAATTTAACGGCAACCCAGGACATGAAGAAGAGTTATGCAGATTTGAGAGGGGTGCATGAGGAATTTAAAATTGGGGATCATGTTTATTTAACAGTGAAGCCAAGGAAAATTTCCCTAAAGTTGGCAAGTTGTGCCAAGATGGAACCAAGATATCATTGGCCATTCGAAGTCCTTAATAGGATAGGACCAGTTGCATATAGGATTGCATTGCTTGCTAACATGAGAGATCATAATGTTTTCCATGTTTCTTTGCTTAAGAAGTATATACATGACCCTAATCACATAATTGATTGGAATGTGATATAGGTGGAACTCAAGGGAGAGTTCCAAGTGGAACCTATGCACATCCTTGATGAGAAGGTGGCATTGCTTTGGAACCAAGCCATCAAATAGGAAAAGGTACAATGGAAGTGCCTTGGTCTCGATGAGGCTACATGGGAGTTAGAGGATGCCATGAAAGAGGCATACCCATTTTTTTTCAAGTTTTGAGAACACCGAGGATAGTGTTATTCTAGGGGGGGGAATGCATTACCCCCATTTTGACCATTAGAATTTATTGGATTTATATGTAAATATGGTGTATATGAAATATATGATTCATAGTGTGGAGCTTAAGGCCAAGTCCCCGCTAGTGAATGCTTGGGTATTAAAGGCCAATATTTTATATTTTGCTATCCATGCACTAGTAAGCCACAACGATTGTAAAATCATCTAAATATTTATATCGCAATAAAATACCAAGAATTGGCCATGGAAGCAACTAAAATAAGGGGGCCATGTGTATCCACTAGGGATATGTGAGAGAGTTGTGGGATTGAACCCATTATTTCCAAATTTCATCTTGAGAACCCATTTTAACTCCCTTGATAATATTTAATTTTGTTGTAAGAAGGTAGTTGAGAAATCAACTCATGAATTTAATGGAGAATGGGAAAACCTAGAAATTCATATGGCTGGGTATGGGCTGAGTTTACTTGACCCATAAGTTAATTTCCCTCATGGGAATTCATTATCCATCATTCCCATTCCATTGTGGAACAAATGGAGATGATTTTCCATCTTGTGATGCATTCCTAACAGTGAAAATTGCAAAAATTGTTACTTGCAAAGAACCCATGTTTTGAAGTGCCAAAAATGCATAGAAACTTATGCGAGATGTAAAATAATGTGGGGAATCCATAGATATATACCACAAGGCGAAGTTGAGAGTGTCAAAGACTCAAAAATGCATGGGAAGACCCAGATTTAGTGGCCTAGAAGTTGAATTTTGTGATTGACAGTCATGTGGCCAAAATCAAGAAATATAAGAGTGGATTGAATTGGAAAAGAGAGATTGGAGGTTGCAAGTGCTTGATAAACCTAATGAAGGCAAGAATCTATGAATATTTAGCAGCATGGATCTTTCTATGCCCACCTTTAAGAGCACTGGAGGGAAGGGGCACTTGAGGGACTATGTAGTAGAGAAAGGGACCTTCCTTGTGTTGGTTGTGTTAGGTAATGTGGGTGCCAAGGATGGATAAGATAAATTGAGATGCATGTAGCTCTATAGTTGAGCTCATTGGCTCAGAATTATCCTTCCTGTCTCCTTGCATGCTTGATAAACCCAACTGTCCACTGACTTAGCATGAGCGATCGTGTCTATGGTCGTGCATGAGCCTGAGTATTTCCTCCTTAGTGGATACATGGACCAACTCGAGGGTGGTTTCTCAGATGAAAGAATATAGGCTGCGTAGATACCTGTGGTTGGGTGGAACATTGCTCTTCCATAGCCAGTTGCTTGGACAAATTCAATCAAAGATAAGTGTTTATTGTTGTTATATTTGATCATAATTCCTATGTTATGGATGCTTACTTATTTATGTTGAATAGAATAAAATGATCCAGCTTGAATAATTCATTTGGATTCCTATGCATAGCATGAGAATGAGTTTATCACTATGCATTATTTTGGTGGTATGCCTGTGATGAACATGTTGTGTGTGCATTGATAAGGTTTAATTATGTTGTGTCTATTAATATGAATATGCACATGCATATAGTTGTTAATGAATTTCATAGTATGGCCTTGGGAGGGAAATTACAGGACCCCCACATATGTTCATGTTCCCTCCATGGGTTAGATCGATGGGAGGGGATGTGACAGGAACCATACAAGTTCCCACCATTTCTCATTCCTATAATATTTTCCGTGGAGTATGTAAGGTAGATATTCATATGAGATCACATGCATTGTGCTCATTTTAAGCACAACACAACCTTCATGCTTCCAAAAGAAGTGAGACCATTACATATAAAGGTATTTAATGCCTTGCAATATGTGAAAGGTTTTCTAACTCAACTAAATTTGGAGAAGACTGAGAAAGGATCCTATGACCCTCACCAGATCATATACAAGTAGAGGGTGGCTAATAAAAATTCACCTTATAATTATGTACCTAAGCCACACTGGGACAATATTTCTAACCAAGAGATATGGGAGGCAGTTCAATCTATTTTGAAAGACATATATGAGCAAAGTGTGTTAGAAAAACAACAAGGTCATAAGAGAGAAGTAGAAGAAGTTAATATAGACATGGATATTGATGAGACAAGTCACGGTCCTCCAACAAAGAAGGTAAGATCAAAAGAAGAGAAAGTATAGGTACCATTGTTAGAGAAATATGTTATAGTGTGATTTGCCATTTGCCACCCCTGATGCAACATGCTTTGATGGTCTTTCCTTGTCCCTATGAAGACTCACTATACCCCATTTACTCACCATTTCCATAATGATCCAGTTTAACCCCTTAAAAATCACTTTTGAAGATACATGTGAATCATAATTATACAACTCACATATACGCAACTTGCACCACTGTCACTCGCGTACATCAAATTTTATGCTAAAAAATTATCTTTGGATTTTTATTTATCAAGTAATGAATGACTCGATCCTTTTCCTTCCATATTCTGGGAAATGCTCCGATTCGACCCTTCACTTCCTATTGAGGGGCTATATATTGATTTATTCTGAAGCATTGAAGGAGGAGAATTTTGGAGAGTAAATAGATTATAGTGAAAAATTTCCCCATTCTTATATGCTCGAGTCTACATCCCTTTGTCCTAGAGGAAGCCATTAGTGCTCTTTCCCAAGCTTGCCATTGTCTTTGTGAGCTTTCCATTGCATGGAGGATTGAAGTGGTGGAGGCCCAGGTGGAGGGACTCGATTTCTCGGTTTCTATGAGGTGCCGACAGAGGTTGTCATTTGTATCTCTATTTACATGAATATAAATATCCATTTCTCGTCCAATTTCATGCCTGATTATGAATATTTTTGTCTATGGATGTAATTGGTTTGTATACATGTTTAAATTGAATATGCTAGATTATAAACTAACAAATTATATATCATGTTTTTATATCTCTTTGTTGTTGAGGACGAAGTGTAGGGACAAGTTTTGATTGAAAGCTCAATGGTGGTCATCTTCGAACATCCGATTGAGGTATGGTATTATCCCTTAGTGATTATTTTGTTTTATATATCGAGCATGGCTAAGAATGGATTGATTTCTAGTGTCATACTCTTTGTTGTGGTCCACCCCAAGCCATATGAAGTTTTTCTCTGTAACAGAATTGGCAACTCCGCTGGGGAATTTCCTTTTTGTTGGGGTTTGGGTGCATTTTTCGCTCGATTTGATCTATGTTTCTCCCTGTTTCTGTGTCACATTTGGTAGTATGTTCATTCATTGACAGTCCCCTAGAGTGGTTTGAGACCAGGCCTACTTTTTACCACCTTCTTCTTTGCATACACGGGTCAGAGAACATACAATTGCATATATACGTGGGTTGCACTCTACCTAATCGTGTACATACATTGCTATTTTTTGAATAGTCATGTACATCTCCCTTTTTTCTTGGGATCTTGATGTGTGAAGTTGTTGGGTGGGTTGTGAGTGTGGCTGGGGCTTCCTGGGTACCAATACTATTTGTTGACTGCTCCCTTTGTGACCAGAGACCCCGTTTTCTTTCTTCAAAAATTGTTCTAGTTGATTTATCTCCTTTTTGTTTTTCCATTAGTGCATTAGTATTTTGGTCTCGGTGTCTTTCTTGGCTTGCATTTGCTGCTTATTGCGGAGAATAATAATTTTAATGACTTTTATTGCATTTTCATTCATTTATATTGAAAATACAAAATAATTCTATAGTTGCATACTTACTTGCATCTCACATATGCATTTAAGGAGGTGCTTGCATTGGGTTACTTAGATGAGAGTAGTGTTTAGGATTTCATATAGGAAGGTTTGCATTGGTATTTGAAAATGAAAAGAATTTGTGTGCATTGCATTTAAATGGCATACCATTTTTCATTTGAAAACAAAGTTGCACGTGACATTTTTTTTAGGTGTGCATATTTGTTTTCATTGCTGAGTTGTAACATCACTAGCTCCACGACCATAATATCATTTGATTAATCACAACCTCTAAAGTTAAGGCTTAAATTAAAATTGATTACAACGATTTTATTTTATAGGGTGCACCAACGAGCTTGGGTTTTAGAGTCTTGGGATAGGATGTTGTGAGTAAACTTCTCCAAGACTATGAAATTCCCTCCCTTCCATGAAAAATGTCATGAAGCACACAAATACCAAAACACTACAAGCAAGTAAACTGAAAGTTAAAATACACATGTACGATTGTACTATTAATAGTTTTTCACCCAATGGAAGATTTATCTTAACATGAATATGTACTAGAAAGGTTTATCTTACCATGAATTGTGCACTAGCAAGTAAGATCCTTCGCCATGTACTAAAAGTTAAACTACCATGTGTCATGCACTAGCATGGTTTATCTAACCATGAGTTATGCACTAGAAAGGTTTATCTTACCATGAGTTATGCAGTGATAGAAGGAAAAATCCTTTTCCATGTACTAATAGACCATTAACATTGATTAGTTAATTTTTCTATGCTACACACAACAAATCCCAAAAAATATGGACAAAATGGTGAGCACTATCCAACTTGTAACATAGCATAGATTCAATGAGACAAACCATGCAACAACATGTGCAATAGGGTGGATACTGCTCGCCAAACAATTTACTAACATTACATGGAGGCCATGTTTGCATAGCATGATTAAGGCTCTGCAATTATTATATTTGTTGGTCAACACTACCGTTCATAAATTTCTAGTCAAATATGTAGATCTCCCATAGAGTGAATCAAGGAACCAATTAATTTAGGTGAACATGACATATAGCAACTTGTCAACCCAAAAGCAAGCAATTTCATCGGTTCTCTCCATGCCATGTGTGCCAAAAGAATATACAAATTAACTAGCTAACGAGAAAAGTTATTAATTTGCATTCACCACCATAGCATGCATAGATCACCTTATATGATAGAGCAATGCACATGTACCAACAATCCATATGATCTCATGGGAGGTAGTCAAGCAACACACGTGCACCAATTATCAAGGTAGGACCAAACAAAATTTGCAATTAGTAGCCGTCTCGTTTCCCTCATTGCAATCTAACCTTGGAAACACTGCTTTGGAATCCGATCACAACCACTATCCATTGAACAACACAAAATCTCTGATGGACTCTTTCTCCTTGGCATGATCGCAAACAACTTCTACAAACAACTCAATCTGGTATACTACTATTGGTAATTTGACATCTCCTCTACAACAAATATTCAAGCAACACATGGGTGACAATCATATCAAAAATGAAAATTTGCATACTCCTTTGCACTATAATACCATCTCCCATCCCATACCATAGGTCTCACTCTAGAGACAAACAACATGTACAACACATAAATTTTCAAGTTTCATAAAAGCAAAGAAAAAACATATAACATTGAGTTTTAATGTCCATACCTGCACCTATACTATATGGTCCTAAATTTTCAAGTTTCATAAAAGCAAACATGAAACATAGAAAAATGAGTTTTAATGTCCATACTAGCACTTATACTATGTGGTGTAGAGTTATGGAGGATGAATTTGTTAGTCCATTTGATCCTTGCGTAAAGTTTCTAGCATTAAAACTCTATTCGTTTCTATCATTTAAACTCTACTCTCGAAGACACAATGGAATCACTAGTGACTTAGCATAGTCACATGCCCTAAAAACTTTGAGATCAATTTTTTTTATTTTTTCACATAATTTATAATATCAATAATATTTTCATGATGTTAATATTTATATCATTATTTTAATATTCATTATAACTGTAAATTTAAAATAATATTGTATTTTTAGTAAAAAATATTTAGATAATTTTTTACATAATCTATATTTATATATTTTCAAATATCAATTGTTTCATGAATAAATGTGTAAGCTTTGCATAAAAATAAACACATTTCATATTTAAACATTTTCTAATGAGTAGCTCCAACTATTCTTACTCACATTATCAACAAACCTAAATGCACCTACAAGTGCATTGACAAATTTTACATATAACATTATCTATAAACATCTCTAAACGAGGGCTCAACACACTATTATAATTATGCTATAGCATTCATTCATAAAAACAATTTACTTTCATTTATACTAGTTTTACATTATATTTACAAAGGATGAGTAACATTAAAAATATTTAGTTTTACATGAGTAACATTAAAAGCTATTGTAATCATAGACCTTTATTATTAAAAAAAGTATTTATATAAATCATATTGATGATGATGATGATGATTAACATCTGGTGAGACCAAACTTTGGTTTATCGGACCTAAAGAGACGAATTATTTAGTTTGTTTTAAAATTGTATTTCTATGCTCAAAGAGCTTGGAGAGAAGCGTCCCCGGCTCACTGTAATTTTGGCATGTTAAAAGGCTAGGAAGGTCGGTATTGCAACAAAGATTATGAAACTGAGATCTAATGTGGGTGTACGCAGGGCACTCTAAGAGGAAGTGATTTTCATCCTCAATGTTCATATTCTCACAGAGATGGTAGATCCTTTCCACCCATGGTGTTTCAGGAACTGCCCAATGACCTGTTTCACTATGGAGCTCATGAGAGTTCGTTTTTATCTTGGATATATTAATTTTTTTCTTTGAACTAGTTAAAACAGAGAGATACTTTTGATCTTCTAGAGTAGGGTTGATGACCTCCTTACAATATCTTAATTTTACTTTAGCCTCTAAATCTTTCTCACACCATATTTTCTTTTTAAACTTAGAAGTAACAATATTTTTAATGTTATTAATATTTTGCAATGCAACATTTTCATCGATCTCCCAATGGTTTAACTAGGCCATCTTTATACTAACACCGCTTGAGCCTTCGGTGGTTTTGACTGGATTTTAAAGCTAGCTTAGGAATTCTATGGTCTCCCATGTTATTGATTTTGTACTTGTACAACAAGAGCCTAGTCATAGCTAGGCTCTTGATAGGGGATAGACCCACTTCTATAAGGAGAATAGGGTAGGGTGTATTGCTTTTAATTTTGACCTTATACGTTATAAAACACTTCTGGGGCGGGTAAATTCTAGATTAAAAAAAAATTTATAGGTATTTTTTTTTAAAACACTTCTGGGGCGGGTTAAAACCCTTGGGAAGGGATGGGATGGGTTCAAATTTGAGCGTTGGTTGGCACACTTATGCCCACCATGCCTTGTCTAAATGTGATGTATTTAAATGTATTGTGCATGTTTATTTAAATTCATGACACATCCTGAATATTGTATTGTTCTTGTGTATGTGAATTTATCTCTATTTTCCAATGGCCATATTCTTCATGGGATATACTATGCTTGTTCATTTGAATTCTAGAATCTCCTGAAAACTGTATTGTGCATGTTTATCTAAATCCTGGACCCATCCATGATCCATGTTTGGAGATGAAACTGTGATTGGAGAGGAGGAAAGGGAATGATAGCTTAGATGGTAACCATAAAAAACAAAGGGAACACTAGTTCTTTTCATATCCATTAAAGAACAAGTGTCATCTATTCTGAAATTCAAATTCTCATTCAAGTAAAATATGAAGATATCTATTTATCAAGTGCAGACATAGAAAGAGTCACTGGAATATTTAACTTATATTTGTTGTATGATTGAGGTGATGACCTATTGAATAATTGAGTAGTTGATATAGATAAGATTGTAATAAATAATTTGTTGATTAGAAGAAGAAGGTTCTAGAAGAGACAATGAGAACCATTGATTCTATGTCTAGATTTACCGTTAATATAAACTACGCATTGTATAAATATGTATGATTTGCTAGTAATTAAATCAACAAGCAACACGCTACATTGTGTGTAATTTGTATGTCTCTCTCTGATCATGTTTTTTAATTTGGTATCAGAGTAGAGGGTTTGGGATTGATCCCTCATGGGAGTGCCTAGGATTATGAGAGAGTAAATTTATTTTTAGAGTGTGATTGCGAGTAACTATCATGTCCCCATCCCAATGAGACTAGTAGTTAACAATGTTTCACCAACATACTAGTTCCTAGGTTGGGGTGGAGGCATTAAAGGAGTAACCTACTTACCCGACCATTTGCACCGATTGGATGACTTGGCTCGCGTGAGCAGTCACATTCGACGTTGCCGGTTGTCCGATCGGTGCAAATGGTCGGATAAGTAGGTTACTCTGGCATTAAATATTGCAATAAGGGAGCTATGGGACCAAAGAGAACCTTAATTTACCATCTACACATTAAATTGGTTCATACAAATAATAAATATGGAGAAAATAAAGTGGCATTGCTTCATGAAGACACTTGGAGGTTCATGGCGACCTTAGGTGGCTAGATTCCTCCTTACACTTGTCATGATCTAACCCCAAATTTGAAATTATGAGGAATGGAACGTTATTGGAAGGTGAAGAGGTGTCAATTAACATGACATGAGCCCAAGGAGTCGAATGGGTGAAGAGGAATAACTCCCCATGGAAGACGAGGAGACTAGGAATAAACTATGTGCCACTTGGAGAGAGATTCCCTACGTTTTATGACAACAATGATGGAATATTCTATGACAAAATCAAACCTGATTGTAGAAATACCTATGACAATATGACATGTTAGGGATAAAAATAGCCACCAAGAGGGCTCACTTGGAGGTGGGTGGCAGCAATTCAAATTTGGAGGAAGATTGAGGGATGAGGAGAAGGACATGTGTCATAAAGGTTACTAAACATCAAGGATGAGTTGGACGAAGCCTATGGGAGGGAATTCGACCTTGGAGGAACTTAGGAGAGTTATAAAAAGATTTCATGAGGAAGTAAAATGGATTTTGATCATTTGATAATTTGCCTTTAGAATTTTGAAAAGCACTAGCTTGTCCATTGCACAATGAGTGCTCACTCTCTCTGCTAGTGATCCAATTTTGAGGGAGTTGGATTCTCATCCAAATTTGATATTGGAGAGGCCACCCTGAAATATCATTTGGATATTATTGGATTGTTTTTATTTCATATAGGATGCTGATAGAGTTCAGTATCTATCTCTTCCCCCCATTCTCTCAGTCCCTACGTCTCAATCCCCATGTTTCCACACGAAGGTGCACTAATGCGAATGATGCTTGCACTTTGTTGAGTTCAGTTGATTCCAAGCATGGTTGAATGATGTTTGTCTCTGTAATATATTCCTCATACTCTCTGTAAGTCGAATTAGCAGAAATACATATGCAAAAATGCCACATTTCCAAGCTATGGTTTGACTAGTTTCAATGTATTGGTTTCCATTTCAAAGGAGTTGTTTATCTTATTTGTATTGAGGGTTTGACCTGATGTTAAATGTTTTTGAGTAGGGAATTTATGTTTTGTTGATGGTATATAATGATTATGCTCTGTTATGAAGCATTTCATATACATTTTATGAGTCGAAGTTAAGCTTTCATTGTTATTTCCCTTAAAAAATAACACTGAAAATATCCATTCAAATGTGAATATTTATAACTCTATTTGCGGAACTTATTTACACACATAATGACAGTAAAATAAGTCTAATATTAGTCCCCATACAATTTTTTCCAATTTGGTAGGGTCTCACATGAGTTGGGAATCCATTTATGCCCACACCCTAGGGGGAATTTAACCACAATTTACTAGTAATTTTCCCAATTTTTCCAACCCCAAATCGAGTTGAAAACGTCTATAACATCTTCTAAAACTACCAAATATTCCATTGAGTGTTCCTAAGACTCACCATATCAATATCTACCAAATTCGAGACCCTCTAATGCCATTTGAAGCCCCTAGAGTCAAGACTAGTCAACACAATTTTGCCCCAAATTCTGTCTTTGTTTGGAATTTTCAAATTGGGTCATTATAGTGGGATCAGAGCATGATATTAGCACATGTTTTAGTTTCTTAATCATGTTTTCTGATTATGGTATTCCCTCATTATAAAACAATACCGAAGACATTAACAATGGAAGAGAAGGAGGTGAAGAAGTTAGTTCTGTGCACGTTCTGTGTACAAGAAGATTAAGGAAAAACTAGGATTCAAAGATATGGATGATAAGGGGGATAATTAGGACCTTAAAACAGTCATGAATATATCCCTTGAAAACATGACCAAAAATTTTATGCAAGGGTTCTAATTGTTGGCTAGCCAACTTGGGGGCAAGTCAACACCCGAGAGTAGTAATGGTACACCTCATGATTAGAAGAAGACCTATGGGGAAGTTATTTTTTCAAAGACTAGACCTCATAAACGACCCCATGAATTCAACAATCCAAACGGACCTACAATTCCTAAGTTTTTAGAATCCAAAAGGTCCCTTACACTACTTATGATGTGAGAGAAGCAACACATGATTGGCATCAGCTAAGTAATGAATGTAGGGAAGTCCTACCTTTCGATCAGTTCATCAGAACCTCTCTTTAGTCTAAGAATGGAGGAAGTGGGAATGTGATACCTCCTATTAATCATGAATTAAAGTATACCATGGGAAAAGTAACTATTCCTTCCTTTGATGGTTCTTCCAAAATGTTTCCTAGTACTTGGTTACAAAAATTAAGTGCGTATTTCTAGTTAAATCATATGGTTGATGAAGATGCATTGAAAATGGCCATTTTACATATTGAAGGGGAAGCTAATGATTGGTGGTTCCATTTTCTTAGAAAATTGGGACATGATAATATTTTAGGGTTTCTCCAATGCATTAATGGAGAGATTTTAAAGGAAATACCCTGAACTTCCTTTCAAAGAACTAGCACAATTGAAGCATGTTGGAACTCCTGAAGCATACCTGTTAGAATTTTAAAATCTTTAAGTAATGGTTTTTTATTTATCTATGGCTAGGTTGGTTTTACTATTTATGGAAGGATTGATAGAACCTTTGAGAGGGATCGTGAAATCCAACAAGCTAGCTACATTGAAGGATGCCATTAATTTGATAAGAGACTTGCAGAATGTGTTTCCAAGAACCAAATACCCCCCTAAGACTAATTTCCCTCCCAAATTCGAGGAAGGTAAGAAACCATGGAAAAGGACTCCTTTTCCAAAGAAAATAAGGGAGGGCCAAGCAAAGAATAACTCAAAAGAAATAAACTATGCTTCACATGTCAACAACCTTGGGTTATGGTACATAAGTGTGCAAAGGGGAAGGAAAACTACATTGAATTTTTCTCTGAAGATGAGGAAGAGGGAGAGGAGGAAGAAGAGCAACTTGCAGCCTAAGAAGATAGGTACGAAACAACTAAAGAAGAACAACCCACTCTTGAGACAGGAAAAATTGCAGTACTTTCAGGTGTACCTAGATTTCACACCCTGAGGCTCAAGGGTAACATACACGGCCAAAAGGTTATGGTCCCAGTGGATGGATGAGCCACTCATAACTGAATAAATGAAACCTTGGTGGAGATCAGAAAGTTACAAGATGAAAATTCCAATGGTTTTACAGTCATCATTCCAGGTAACACTTCTATGGACTGCACCAAATGGATTCCAAATCTTCAAGTTACTATAGGAAATCACATTATCACTGACAATTTATATGTAGTTAATGTGGTTGATACAAATGTGGTTTTCAAAGTCCAATGGTTGTATTATTTATGGGAGCATACGGTGAACTATCAAGTCCCTGAAATGAGGTTCAAAAATTGAAAAGGGAAACCTATCCTGTTGAGAGGAATGCACACCTACACAATTAAAGTGGTCTCCTCTCATAGTATGAGGTCCATCTTGAGGCATGGAGATATAGAATGGGTTATTGAATGTTTGATTACATATTTTGAACCTCACTTGAAGGTTTCCAAGCATCCTAAGGAGATAGAGAAGTTAGTGAGTAAGTATGAGAGGGATTTTGGAGACATTCCCCCAGGCACACCCCAGGAAGACCACCAGATAGAGGGGTGGAGCATATCATTGACACGGGGACTTCACTTAGTGAACTTGTCACATAGCACGTGCGATCATGGGATATTAAATAATACCCTTAATTTTCAGAGATATTGACCCAAAATATTTTTGTTGAAACCCCCTCCCAATACTTAAAACCTCCTCCCCACCCATTTTTATACCTCAATCCTTATAAACCACCCTACCCACCCCCATCTTAAACCCCTCATCCCCCCCAATACCTGCAATATATTGGTTCAATTTTTGATAATTTTAAAACCCACAATATGAACTAACGTGATAGGATATTGGTCAACAAGTGAAGCCCCTGTGATCATTGAGTTAGAGATAGGAACCCAACCTATCAAAATGAATCCCTATAGGCACCCCAAAATGATTCGAGATGAGATTGAGGAGGCCATTAAATAACTTTTGGAGTTGGGTCTCATAAGGCCTAGTTCAATCCCATATGCTTCTTTAGTTGTTATGGTAAAGAAAAGAGATCGAAATTTGAGGATGTGCATTTATTTTAGAGATTTGAATAAGAAGACAGTGAAGAATAGATATCCCATACCAAGGATTGATGAGCTCCATGGAGCCAAGTTATTCTCAAAGATTGACCTTATATATAGTTATCATCAAATTTGAATGAGGGAAGAAGACAATATATCAAAGATTGCCTTCAGATGCCACTATGATCACTTCGAGTTTGTGGCCATGCCCTTTGTCTTGAAAATGCTCCTGCCACATTCCAATCACGTATGAACAATATCTTCCACAAACAACTTTGTAATCTTGTACTAGTTTTATTTAATGACATTCTTGTTTACACTAAAACATGGAAGGAACATTTGCATCATCTAGAAATGGTATTAAAAAATATGCATGATCAATCTTTGTTTGCTAAGCTGTCAAAATGTGAGTTTGGTTTGACATAAATTTTGTATCTTGGACACATCATTGGTAAATATGGTTTGAAGGTGGATATGGAAAAAATAAAATCCATTATAGAATGGCCTCGTCCCAAAAATCTCAATGAATTGAGAGGATTAATTGGAATTTGTACCTACTATAGAAATTTTGTGAAGGGGTTCTCCCAACTCACTTCACCTCTCACTGATTTGACAAAGAAATATGCTTTCCAATGGCATGAAGGGACTGAAAAATATTTCCAAAGAATGAAAGAGGCAATAAACAATTGTCCTATTCTAGCCTTGCCTGATTTTTCTAAACCATTTGTCTTGGAATGTGATGCATAAGGAGAAGGCATTGGAGCAGCCCTAAATCAAGGACAACACCCAATAGCTTTCGAGAGTAGGAAGCTACAACCACATGAGAATATTTATTCTATTTATGATAAATAAATGTTAGTCATCATGCATGCTTTGATCAAGTTTAGGCAATACTTGGTGGGAAACAAGTTTGTGGCCAAAACTGACCATAACAGCTTAAGGTGCTTCCTCACTCAAAAGAATATAAATGAAAGGAAGAAAACGTGGGTGATTAATATTCAAGCATTTGAATTTGATATTGAATATGTGAAGGGAAATAATAATTTGGTAGTTGATGCCTTATCTAGAAGACCTTCTATTTCTCTAATGGATGTTGCAGAAAATTGGAAAGCTATATTAGAAGTAGAATATGCCAAGGATAAGTTTTATTGTGAGATTTTTGATGGGACTAACCATGATGATAGGTATAAGGGTTTGGAAGGAATCATCTACTACAAAGATAGAATTTATTTGGTCACTGGTTCGAGTTTGAAGGATGAACTTTTAAAGAGAGCTCATGATTCTCCTTTAGCGGGTCACCTTGGTTTCTTACAAACATATAGAATGTTTAGGGAAATATTCTCATGGAAAGGGTTGAAGGATGATTTTCTGAAAATATGTTAATGAATTCCACACATTTCGGCAAAACAAAGTGGAGCTTACTCATCTAGCTGGCCTCTTACACCCATTTCCTATTCCAAAACGAAAATGGGAGAGAATTTCCATGGATTTCATCACTAGTTTGCCCAAGGTACTTGGAAAGGATTGCATATTTTTAGTGGTGTAGAGATTCACTAAATTTGATCATTTATTTGTTGTTACTACAAATTTCACTACTGTACAAGTGGCTGAGCTATTCTTTAAAGAATTTTTCAAATTGCATTGGCTTCCCAAGAGCATTGTTAGTGACATAGATGACATATTTTTGAGTGCATTTGGGAAAGAACTCTTCAAAATGGTGGGGAAAAATTTGACACCTAGTACAAGCTATCATCCACAAACTAATGGCCAAACAAAGAGGGTGAATCAATGGTTGGAAGGCTACTTGAGGAACTATGTTAGTGGGAAACAAAAAGCATGGATCAAATGGTTGCATTTGGGTGAGTTTTGCTACAATACTACTTGTATGTCCATTGGCATGTATCCTTTAAAATCACTTTATGGTTATGATGCATCCACTTTTATTGACTAAATTTTTGGTGATAGTAGAGCTCCAAAGGCTAAGGATTGGATTGAAGAAAGTCAAGGAATTTTGAAGGTTTTGAAAGATAACTTGCAGGTTGCCCAAAATCAGCAAAAACAATATGCAGAACAACATAGAGTGGAGAGGAAATTCAAAGTGAATGAATGGGTATATTTTAGGTTGAATCCCTGCGAACAAAATACCATAAAGGGTAAAGGTTCATAAAATCTCAAACCAAGTTTTTATGGTCCCTACAAAGTGATTAAAAAAATTGGAGAAGTGGCCTATGAATTGGAACTTCCAATAGGAAGTATATAATTCATAATGTATTTCATGTTTCATGTCTAAAGAAGGTTATAGGTCAACATATATCAGTTTTATATACATTAACTCCCTTGGATGATGAAGGACAACTTATTCTCATTCCAGAGAAAATATTGAAAACAAGGGAAAGAAGGTTAAGGAGTAGAACAATAAAATAATACTTGGTACAATGGAAGGATTTTCCTAGTGAGGAAGCCACTTAGGAAGATGAAAAAATTTCACAGCATCCAAACTTGGAATTGCTTGAGGACAAGCATTATTGGGTGGGGAGGAATTCCATGTCCCCATCCCAATGAGACTACTAGTTAACAATGTTTCACCAACCTATTAGTTCCCTAGGTTGGGGTGGAGGAATTAAATCTTGCAATAAGGGAGCTATCGGACCCAAGATGACCTTAATTTACCATATACTCATTAAATTGGGTCATATCAATAATAAATATGGATAAACAAAAGTGTTATTGCTTCATGAAGACACTTGGAGGTTAATGGAGACCTTGGGTGGCTAGATTCCTCCTTACACTTGTCATGACCTAACCCCAAATTCAAAATTATGAGGAATGAAACATTCTTGGAAGGTGAAGAGGTTTCAAGTAACATGTCATGAACCCAAGGATTCAAATGGGTGAAGAGGAATAAATCCCCATGGAAGAGGAAGAGACTAGGAAGAAGCTATTTGCCACTTGGAGAGAGATTCCATGTGTTTTATGACAATAATGATGGAAGATTCTATGAAAAAAAAACCTGATTGCAGACCTATAAAAATATGACATGTCAGGGCTAAAAATATCCACCAATAGGGCACACTTTTAGGTGGGTGGCAACAATTCGAATTTGGAGGAATATTGAGGGATGAGGAGAAGGACAAGTGTCATAGGGGTTACTAAATATCAAGGATGAGTTGGAGGAGGCCTATGGGAGGGAATTCAACCTTGGAGGACCTTATGAGAGTTATAAAAATATTTCACCGACAAGGATAATGGATTTTGATCATTTGATAATTTTCCTTTAGCATTTTGGAAAGCCGTAGCTTATTCATTGCACGGTCGGAGTGCTCACTCTCCCTGCTAGTGAGCCAACTTCGAGGGAGTTAGATTCTCATCCAAATTGGTTGTTGGAGAGGCCATCCCATCCTATCATTTGGATATTAATGGAGTGTTTTTATTGTGTATAGGAGGCTAATATAGTTCGAGATCTATCTCTCTCACCCATTCTCTCATTCCCTACCTCTCAATCCCCATGTTTCCACATGAAGGTGCACAAGTGTGAATGATGCTTACGATTTGTTGAGTTCAGTTGATCCACAAGCATGGGTGAATGATGTTTGTATCTATAATATTTTCCTCATACTCTATTTAATTCGAATTAGCATAAATACATATGCAAAAATGTCACATTTCCAAGCTATAGTTTGACTAATTTCCATGTATTGGTTTCCGTTTCAAGTGAGATGTTTATCTGATTTGTATTGAGGGCTTGGTCATGATGTTAAATACTTTTGAGTAGGGTATTTATGTCCTATTGATGGTATATAACCCTCATTCTCCATTCTAAATCATTTCACATACATTTTATGAGTTGAAGTTAAGCTTTCCTTGTCATTTCCCTTAAGCAATAACAGTGGAAATATGCATTTTAATGTGAATATTTATAACTCTATTTGAAGAACTAATTTACACATATAATGACATTAAATGAAGTATAATATCAGTCCCAATACTCTGTTTGTCAATTTTGGAGGGTTGCACATGAGTTTGGAATCCATTTATGCCCACACCCTAGGGGGAATTTAACCACAATTTACTAGTAATTTTCTCAATTTTTCCAATGACCCAAAATCAAGTTGAATATGTCTATAACCTATTATAAAGGGACCATAGAATCAATTGAATGGTCCTAAGACTCACCATAATAGTCTCTACCAAATTTGAGACCCTCTTGTGACATTCGAAGCCCCTAGAGTTAAGACTAGTCAACACAATTTTGCCCCAAATTCCGCGTTTGTTTGGAATTTTTGAATTGGGTCATTGCAGTAAGACAATTTTCTTAGAGATACATGAGGTTTGAGAAACCATAAGAATCATTGTGTTATCTATGTATTGGGATTTCTGTGTGAGATCCATTGTATAGAATCACAACTATATTTGAAGGAGCATTTTGTTGTTCATGTGTTGAATATATAGAGAGAGGGGTGACTGTGGGAGGTTTGTTGTTAATGGCGTTGTCGAGAGGGTGCAACAATAATTCTAGAAAAGTAGAGTTTTCTAGTTAAGGGACTACCACTGTTGCATAAGGTTGAGGACTGATTTCTTCGCTATGTATTAAATCCATCATTGGTGTCTCTATGAGAAGGGAAGCAAGTCACCCAGAGTGAAGGAACTCAACGGCCTAAGTTGAAAAGGTGGAGACCGACATGGGTGAAGAATCTGTCAGCTTGAGGAGAATAGGTTAGCCTAGATCTGTAGCTC
>LPNX010651961.1:5895-24578 GCA_001517045.1 Pseudotsuga menziesii | reverse complement strand
AAAAATTCCAATGTATTAAACAAAAATTATTCAAGAAATTATTAGACCACTCTTTCCATATAAAATAAAGGAACATTCTTGAACCAAAACTCCTAAAATAAAATAAAAAAAAATGCAAAAATTGAAAAAAAACAGACATTAAACACATAAAAAAATTAAAAAACTAAAATATTTATTAAAAAAACATCAAAATACAACTAAATTGAAAACATAAAATATTCTTTAAAAAAATTAGAAAATTTACACTCACTTTAAATCTATAACAAAACATATCTCAAGGATCCAATGGTCCGTTGGTGGGGATGGATTTCATTCCATCCACCCTAGTTCAATTCCGTTAAGACATGTTCTGGCTTGGATGTTTGACTAACGATTTGTTCGACCTACTGACCTACGAAATGTGGAAAAGTTTGTTGAGACTTCCCGTCTGTGGTAAGTTTTCTTTGATTCCTTCGGAATAATCGAAAGGTGGTTTTTTCTGCTGAAAAAAAAAAAAACATTTAAAAAAAATACCACAACAAACACAAAACAATATTAAAAAAAACAAATAATTAAAAATACAAATATTTCAAAATATATATAATCTAAAACAACATAAATTATAAAATATAAAACTTAAACAATAAATCAACATAGAATATGAAACAATATTAAAAAAAACAAATAATATGTTAGTATAATAAAATATTTTAAAAGACAAATTAAAAAATTAAAAATCTTAAAAGGTGTCATGGCTTTTGTATAAGCAATATATATAAGGGGTAAGGAAGTTTTTAGGGGCATTTTGGGAATAGCCCCACCAATGTATACTATTTAAACGTTTTTAATTATTTTGTTAATTTATGCATTTGCTTAAAACTTATATATATTTTTCACATGGTTTTGTTTAAAAGTCATATATTTTTTCGTATATTTTTTTTTAAACTTATGTTTTTATTATTATATATCCGCTTTATCTTTTTAATGTGTTTAAATATTTTTCACATTTTTTAAACTTATTGTAAATTAAAAAACAAAATATAAGTATATCAATTGTTAAAAAAAGTTTTTGATATTCTTAATTAATTTTAAGTTTTTGATATTCTTAATTAATTTTAAGTTGTTAAGAAAAATGTCAAATTTCAAAATTTTTTGATACAATATTTTATTATTATTATATATATATATATATATATATATATATATATATATATTAAAACAATATAAATTATAAAATATAAAACTTAAACTAAAAAAAACATAAAATATGAAACAACAAAGAAAAAAGTAAAAACATAAAATCTTAAAAGGTTTTGTGGATTTTGTGACTCATGAACTTCATAGAGAAATAGGGCGTTGGTCTATTCCTAAAACTCTATGGCCAGAAATAGTTTGCCATCTGTGTGAGTCTATGAGCATTGATGATGAATTAGAGTGCATTGCTTACACCCACATTAGATCTGAGTTTCATAGTATTTGCTACAATACAAACTATATAACCTCCTAACTTGCCAAAACTATAGTGAGCTTGGAAAGCTTCTAGGCAAGCTTTTTGAGCATAGGAACAAGATTTTAAGGTAAACCAAAAGTTGTTAGTCATCATCATCATCATAAGCAATATATATAAGGGGTAAAGAAGTTCTGAAGGAGGGGATTCTTGGAATGGTGCCGGCCCTTTATATATATTTAAAAATTATTTATTAATTTGTTGATATGTGCTTGTTTAAAACTGATATATATATGGTTTTGTTTAAAAGTTATATATATTTTTCATATATTTTTTAACTTATATGTTTATAATATTATTATATATATTTTTATTCTTTTTAAGATGTTTAAATATTTTCACATGCTTTTTCAACTTACTATAAATCGAAAACAAAATATAAGTATATCTATTGTTAAAAAAGAGTTTTTGATAGTCTTGCTTAGTTTTATGTTGTTGAGAAAAATGTCAAATATTACAATTTTTTGATACCATATTTTTTGTAATGTTCTACTTTAATCATTTATTTTGAGATTAAATATTGTATTTTTAATATGTTAGTTACAAATGTAGGGTATACTTGTTGTTAAGTCTATGAGAATCATCACTTAATAGAAAATAATGTTAAATAATATCATTTTTATACATAAAATAACTCAAAATAGTTGAAAATACATTTAAAATGGTTTGAATTGTCTTTATTTTCTCCTCTTTTTTACAAATTAGCAAAAAAATGATTTATTTAAAAGAAAAATTTAAAGAAAAACTTCCAAAATGTATATATTTTTATTCCTATCTAGCTTTTAAATGTTAAAAAAATTAAAAAATGGATACATTTTTCATTACAACTAGTTACTAAATGTATTATTCTTTGTAAAATTTCAAAAAATGCATTTGTAAATAAAACTTATTCTTTTTTTTATGACCAAGAATTTTCAAAATTGAAAAAGAAAGGCTCAAAATGAATAATGGTGCTACAAGTATACATACTTTTCGAAACAAGGTAAAAACAACTACTAAAATTGACCCTCTAAAAAATGAGAACAATGTCGGGTTCTCGTCAAGTTGTATAACTTTTTCAAAGAAAAAAGTTGGAGATATGCATTAAGGAGGAGCCTATGTTTTGTTGTTTTGTTTGCTTGTTGAAGTTGCCCACTATGAGAGGGAAACATTGTGTTGGAGGAGCTGCAATCTGTGTGAGAAGGAGCCCGCATGTGTTAATGAAATATGGTTAATGCATTGAGATGGTGAATGGTGCCTAGAGAAGAGATTGTTTGGTGCAAATCTTGAAAGGACCACCTAGTTTGTAAGATTAGGAGTCACTGCCTAAAAATGAAGTCTGTGTGAGAGACAAAAGATTAGTTGTTTCCACTTTTGATACACTCCCCCTCACTACCATTGTTGTAGCAAAGCTTCCATATGGGAATTCACAACCATTGGTAGAGACTTGATGCCTTGAAATCGTGTGAGAGGAGTATACTAGCTTCCACGGCCGTGTGAAGGAGAATACAAAGTTGTGAATCTTTGATCATTGTGTTATGCTACGAGTACAACTATGCAAAACAATGGACAACACTCGAAAATTTATATGGACTTTGGCATTATTGAGGATACTGTCATTTGCGTTCAAAAAGGCCGATTGCTAAAGGGGTAAAGTTACGTGCCTCCAACATGTGGAAGACTTAACTTGGTTGGATGTCTATTTAATGGCATTGTGTATGGTGTAAATCATGAAATGAACAATCACATGGGAAAGGAATCATAAATATATATGTAAAGTTTAAAAAAAAGTGTGTCATGAACGGATGAAAATCAAATCACAATTAAAAAGCTTATCAAATTCATATACCGTTGGCATAGAAGTTCACAAGGTTGGTTGGCGAGTTTCATAAACATAGAAGGTCTTGGCCATCATTACAAATAACATTGTCATGAGTATGATGTTGATTTGTCAAAGTCATGTGAAAGTTGAGATGATTTAAAAAGTCAAGTAAAAGTTGGAGTTTATAACATTGTAATGAGTCAAGTTTATGTTATGTAAAATCATGATATTAGTATATCAATTAAGTTTGCCAAAATAATTTTATAGGTATCTTGTTGGATCTTAATCAACTCTAATAAGAAACATTCGTATGTCAAAGGTGATGTAGAAGACAAAGTTGAATGGTGAAAGAAAAAGCAAGAAAACTCCATAGGCAAAGCGCAAGATATGCATGGTGATAAGATGGAAATGGGCATATGTAATGGACTTTTAATTTGTTGGGAATTTGAAATGTTTGTTGTACCTAGTATAATGATGCATATGTGATGTAATGGGTGTATGATCGTTTGTAACTAACACCCCCAAAGGATTTTTTGTTCCAGGTTGTAAATCTTAGCCATATGCAAGTTGTATTCCTTGGGTTGTTGTAAGTCTTGTCTTTGTTGTTCAAACATAGTAATGTGTTGTGGTGTGGAATCGAACGAAGTTATACCTCTTATGCATAAATCAAATGTAGCATCAAGTTGTGGAATTAACTATTGTGAGAGGTACAAGGGTGACAAGTGTACCAATATGCTAGCTTGATATGGATCAAAGAAGTTGAATATTTAATTATAGGGGTAATGTGTGAAGTAATTTCATATTGTAAGTTTATTGGAACCAAGAGAATTAATGTAGGAATCTTACTAATATTTTTTTCAATAGAACCTTCATCATAGGACTCCTCCATTACAATAGTTCCATAGCCTCGTTTTAAATAGGAAGTGAATGAACCTCAAGTGTAGTGTTGACTATGTTTAATTGGTCCAGGGAAACTATTTTTGCATTTTTTGTAGTTGTCCTCAAAACACTATTCATATCCATCAAAGGGTCCAATGCTTTGATGTTTTGGATTAGGTTTTCCTCAAGCTATTTACCCTTTTGTGCAACAACCTATAAAAGTATTGTCTCTAGATATGTAATTAACTAGCATAGATCCAAATCCTAGGCTCTATCAAGCGCCGAGATGAATCAAATATCTCGAGGTGCAAACCTCTTATTAAGTATTGCACTCAAGGAGCTATTAGCTTTGGTGTATCCTATATATAGCCATAAAATTTGATTCAAACCAAAAGACACATATTTTTATTTAAGGTGGACATATACTATTTTTATTATTAATATTTAATATGATTAATGGGACATAAAATAATTTTTATTATTTTTTAATTTGTTAGGAACAAACATTACAACATCTCTGCCATACATGGTTTTAAAACCATGTGCAAGGCCCTCCTAAAACCATGGGTTGTTTAGGAGGCCTTGCACATGGTCTTAAAACCATTTGCAAGGCCCTCCTAAACCATGTACAATAAAACCATGGGTTTTTTAGGAGGCCTTGCACATGGCTTTAAAACCATTTGCAAGGCCCTCCTAAACCATGTATGTACAAAACCATGGGTTGTTTAGGAGGCCTTGCAAAACCATGTGCAAGGCCAACATTTTTTTTAGGATAATTCTATTTTTTTATTTTTTTATTTTGTTAGGTAGGAACATTACAACATCTCCCCCATATTGTGTGTGTAACACCCTGGTTTTGACCTCGTTTGCATCAAAAATGTATATGATGTATATATTGTAATTAATCATGGTGTGGAGCTAAAGGCAAAAGCCCCACCATCAATTTAATGTTTTATGTTTCAGCGATTAATATCGTTCCCGATGGTATATCGTGTTATCCGACACATTATAATTTTTGGCATCATGTAAATATGCATTTTAATTAAAATACCCATAACCAACTATGTCTATGCAACATTAAAAGAGATGGGGGCATGATTTTTCCCAAGGAATAAGGAGGGGATTTATTTAAACCTTTGGGCCAATGGGGAAAAGCCAAATGTCAAAGGGAGAACCCATCAAACCCTCAACTACCCATTTTGTCTTTTTTCCCAATCATTAAATTCTGCTAGAATGTGGTTGAGTTAGTTATTGCATGGAGTGGGAAGAGTATGGGCACAAATTCGAATTGGGCAGAGGACCCATTTTTGGAAAAACGTGTTCTAACTTCCTTGGCAAGAAAAATGCCCAAAAACGTATGCCATTCTGCCATACACCCACGTTTTCCATTTTTACCTCACCATTCTCCTTCACGTTGTTTTCCTTCATGCAGCTGAAGCTTACTGTGTGTTCATCCTGCACGTTTTTGCCCATTTTCCTTAACTTCCGTGCCCATAAAATCTGTTTTGGTGTTGTTCAGCAAGTGGGCAAGGAGTATTTTCGTTTTGGGAGTTTATGGTAGTCGTTTTGGGCTCTCGTAATGCCATAAACGTCCTTAGAATTCGTGGGCAAAGAGATTCACGTTTTTGGGTTTGGTAGAGGTTGTTTTTTCCCTGAGATCCCCATAGTCGTTTTCTAAAATCGATTTGTTGAGTTGGCTTTTTGTAGAGGTCGATTTTTCCTTTGTGGAGCAATAGCACGAGTCTGAAATCGTTTTCCTCACCTTGGTATTTTTTTCCCCATCTGAAATTCATTTTTGGTTGCCCACATGTTGTAAATTATGAGCAAATGCATTTTGACTATTATGGGCGTTTTGTTTGGGTTTAAACTATTATGCACCCTACTTTGGGTCTGAACCAATTAGGAGTGGAAGAGGTAAATTACTTGATAAACCTAGCGCATGAGGAACCTCACTAAGGGATCTTGAGGGCTGATTATTCCTTACTGCACATCCTGAATAAAACTTGAAGGGAATGCATAGCCTGAGGGACTGTACAGTAGAGAATGGGATGATTCCTTGTGTTGGGTGTGTATGTGTTGGGAAATCCAAGTCAGATCTTGTGTAGGTGTCCATAGCTCTATGGTTTAGCTCACTAGCTTAGCAAACAAGCCTTTCCATCCTCTTGGTAGTCTGATAAACCCAAACATAGCTTTGGCTTGACTGATTTTTGACATATCTTTGGCTATGTGTGAGCCTGCTTAGTTTCCTTTTCCTTGGGGAATCATACCCAGCTCAGGGGTGGCAGTGATGCTGAGAGATCGATGAGCACACTAGCCTATGGTTGGGTGAAACGTTGCAGCGGCATAGCTGGTTGTGGAGAGCTTCATTCGAAGATAAGTATTCTTGTGTAATTACCCATGCAACTGTATTGTTTATGTGAATTATGATGAACATGTTAAAATGTGTTGAATGCTTGAATTAAACGTAATTTGCTTCCACTGAATGTTAATTCTTTATGCATCTATGTATCTTGAGTTCAATGCATTTTATTTTACGTTATGGGGCTAGTTCCCGGATTGATAGCACTATGGTAGCGTCCTCTTCATTGGTTAGAGGGTTGAGGACGTTACAGTGTGGTTTTTCTGACCGACATTTTTTTTGGTGGATAATTAATTTTTTAATTTTTTATTGTTTTGTTAGGTAGGAATGTTACAACATCTCCCCCTTATTAGGTTGTTTTTGTGGCAGACATTTATTTTGGAGGATAATTAAAATTTTTATTTTTTATTATTTTGTTAGTAACAGACCTTTTCCATACTCGACAATATTATTTTTGGCCGACATAATATGGACAAACGTTACAAGATCTCCCTCATGACAAACGTTACAAGATCTCTCTCATACTGGGCTATAGAGCGCCTCTCCGTGCAATAACTTTATATTTCTCATAGGAAAGGTAAGATACTTTATTTTTCTACATTTTTCTAATAAAAGACATGGAGTATTCTAAATCAATGTCGTCATGCATATAGCATATTGAATAGTGAAAAGGAATATTTTGGTAATCAACAATCTACAAGTGAATTTCCCCTTAAACTTGAACATCCACATACTTTGCCAATTTCCATCCATATATAGTATCAATATCCACTAAATCCTTTGTGATAGTGAAATTGAGACTCCTACGGAATGAGTCACCAATCCTCATAGTATTTTCCCAAATGATTCCCAAGATTTGTTAAAAAATACGCAATGTCCATAATTCTAATGGAAAGCTAAGGGATTTTACCAAATGCATACCCTATTAACCACTTTAGCCTATGGATCAAAGATTGGGTTCCACGGTAAGAGGTAGGTTAACCTCAAAACCAAATACCCGCCAATATTTTATCAACATACTCCATAGTACAAATTGAGAAGCTAATACAAGGGCCTTTTGTTAATAAATCAAAGGATGAATTGTGTCCTATAAGTAGGCTTCAATACCTCTACAACTAATTATTCAAAAACTCCACCAAGATCCATGTACCAAAGAAATGACTTATAAAGATTTTTTTTTGAATAGATACAAAATATGTTATACCTTAACATCCTCCCCCACCACCCATGGGGGTTCACTCAGTGAACTTGATCCATAGCACATTCGTCCGTAGGATATTAAAGAATGTCCCTAATTTCACTAAATATTGGAAAATACTTCCTAAAATTGTATTGTTAAACCCCTCTCACAATATACCTTTCCAGTTTAGAAAAACCCTAGTTTCATCAGATATTGTAGGTATCCATTTTATCAACCCATTTTTAACACCGCCTTTATGTCATAATGTAAAGTTGTAACAACAAGACCCCTAACGCATCTTAGTATAAGTAAACAAGATGATAAATAAACTATAGTATAATGCTAGTAATGATCCCAGCAGGATTGCAAGTGCGATTGATTCATTTGTAGCGTTGGATAGTGGAAGACCCAACAAAATAGTAATGGGGAAGGAAAAACATGTAAAAGGAAGCCAAGTCAAGAGATCAATTTAACAAAGAATGTAAAACACTGATAGTCTAGTAGTTAGTGCAATTCTTTGAAAATATGAGAATTGCACATGTTTCACACCAATACCTGCTAATATACCAATTTTGTATCATGTAACTACAATTATAACCATAGAGAGTTCATGTTTTCTATAATATTAATAAATAAACTCCATAAAATATTTTTAATAATCTTAATAAATGTTTTCTATTCTTTTTTTAAAGCTATTTGTATGCAATTTTTAATACATGCATAGTAAAATATGGTAAAATAACACTCTTATTGTTTGGATAAATTATGTGCAAATATCTTCTTATGCTTAAAGTATTCCAAGATTAGTGAACACATATTCTTCCACAACAATCAAATCTCATTTCTATATCTATACATTATCAAAATTAATCGAAAATTAGAGCAGATTTTCTTCATTTTCTATTTAAATTCTTAAAATAAATTAAATGACACTCCAATATAAATTTAGCATTGGTTATCAAAGAGGTTATTGATTTTTCTAGGGTCAATAAGTATTCTATTTTGGAATATTTGTAATTTTATTTAATTGGGAAGATGTTTCTATATGAAACTAAGACACAAATACTCAATTTTTTTTATGTATATGATCTAATGATATAATCAAATTCTTTGGTATTTTTTAATATGGATTTATGAAGTTAGATTTCAATTGGAATTAAGATTTCAATCAATAATATTATAATATGATTAACATAATGATATAAATATTTTTAAAAACTATTCAACCAAAAATAAACATAAGCATAATGATAATATTATAGAAAATTTATTCGAAATTAATTATTGTAATATAAAATGTTTTCATCTACAACAATTATATATATGGCCCTTAAGGGATAAGGGCTCTGCGGTCAGAAAAAAGTTCGGAGAAATTAATGCGAGGAAAAGCGAAGGACAGCAAAACCAAAGGTTTATGATCTCGAAGGTCTAAAGTTTTAAAGTTTTTAAAGTTCTTAAGCTATATGCCCATAATGGTGATCGACGAGGTCGATTATGACTCAACAATGCCGGAAGGACATAGACATATTTTCTCACAAGTGGCAGATCAAAATGATGTCACACAGGCTGTTCACATGCTAGAGGAACCCATTGACTTCACCAAAAAATTATAAAAACTAGAAAAGAGTCGGAGTTAAAGCAAAGAAACACGCAACGAAATTGATAATAGGGAAAGATATATCACTTACAGAAGTTCTTGATTTCCTGTCGCTAGCTTTGGTAGGAAGATTCTGTGGAAAAATAGTAGGTGAAAACGTCCTTCAAAGCTGGATGGAAGAAAAATGGAGTCCTCTTCTGCGGAAGCTTCCAATGTTCCATATCTTGTCAAGAGGATGGATTTTGTTCTAGGTAAAGATAGAGGCAGAGAAGTGACTGTTACTTGAAAATAGCTAGCAGTGGGGGCCTTCAGGATTAATCCTTAAGAACTTGAGCGTGGATTTTGATGCTAGTAGGTAGCCACAAAACACACATAAAACTTGGGAGATTCTACCAGGGTTGCTTATGATGTTTTGAAAAAAAAATACAATAGAAGCAATAGGAGACAAAATTAGAAAATTTGTGGCATTGGAAGAAGGATGGGAACAGAAGATTGATAGAAGATGCATGGAAATCCTCATTGAAGTTGATCTACGAGAGCGACTATACGAAGAAATCCACATGGAGCTTCGCGGGAGCATGTGGCGTCAAAGGATAGATTACTGAAAATTCCTTTTCAGTGCTTCTCATGCAGAAAGTTTGGCCACTTAGCGAAGGATTTCCATATCCTAGAGCAAAGGACACAATAGGTCAAAATCCAGAAAAAGGGGAAGACTAAACAGATCATAAAAAGCAGCGATAACCCATCAAAGGATAAGGATCAAAAGTCTAAACCGACAGAAGAAAGAATCTATGCACCCCCGGGTAAGATGGAACTCAGTCCCAAAAACATTCCTACCATCGATACTGATATTTTAGGAAGCCAAGATCAGCCTTCTCCACGAACATTTGGCTCACAGGCTGATAGCAAGGTGGTGACTTCGGTGAGAACCACGACGAGCCTGAAGTAGACAAAAACAATTTTCATGCATACGAGAATCAAGGAGACGACACCGGTTAAAGGGTCTATAGAAATATGTAGTATTGAGGGAAGAGAAGGTAAAAAGGTGGCATCCCCTAAAGATCCTCCTTCGTGGGTTAAGCATAAGATTTACAACACACGCTCAAAGGTGGCGGCTGATAAAGACCAAGTGTCGACTGGAGGATTAGCATCTGATGTTAAGAACCCGTGCCAACCCTCCTTTTTATTTTTTTAGTATAATTTATCAGATACATATGCTTTGTAAGTCATCCCATCAGTATGTTGTATTATCCCACATTCATGGGGAGTAAGTAATAGTTGTTAAGTTGTCTAGTTATTATGTTGCATTATCCCACATTCATGGGGGGTAATAGTTGTTTAGATTAGACTTAGTATATAAGTATGTGTTAAGGCTAATGAAAGCATTGAAGAGTTATTTTGTATTGAGCTTTCTCAAATGAGGTTGCCCCCTCGAAGTGGCCCACGATCAATAAAATCTCTTTTGTGCTCCAGTATTTCTGTTATATTGTGCATTTTGATTGTTCATTGCAGGAGCTTCTCCACATCTGGTATCAGAGCACTTTCCTTGGCACAAGTGGGAATTTAAAAAAAAAAAAAAAGAGGGCAAAATTGGGCAGTGACTTTTAGATCAATTTCTGGAACTTTCTACATAGAATCAGAAGAAACACGTTGCATATCTAAATTCCTATTTCAAAAATACGCAGTTTCAAAAAACAAATAATCTCCTTTGGATTTCTAAAAGTGGAGATATCGCAGATTTAAAATCAGTAATTTTTCATAATTTCGGTGACGACCACGAAAATTGCAGAGCAAAAATCTTTTGACCAGGTGCCCAGATTTCTATTCTGATTTCGTTAGTAGAAGCAGAGTGATTGTTCCAGCTCCAAAAACAGGCTATAATAGCGATTCTGAACAATATCGATTGGGTTATGCTCATTTTAAAAGTTTTCATCTAAAAACCCTAACTCTAATTACGAGATTTTGAGCATTGGGTGGAATTTATGCCACATTTTTTTTGGCACTGTGATTATTGCAATAGTTCTTCTTCTTGCAGCGGTATTTTTCATTCGGATCAGGGAATAAACCCTATCCACTTAACTGTGGAAAGTAATTGGGCATAGCCCTAAAACTCATTGTGAGGAGTACCATAGGAACCCCAAAGTAGCTGGCCATTGAGAGGACCTGCCAAGCGAAAAGGGCAACGACCCCCACCAGATTGACTAGATTCCCATCCATGAGAAAAACCAAAGAGTTGTCATTTTTTGCCAAGCGATTAGCAGTTTTACTTGCGCCGTGAAGTGAGGGGTACTGCCCCAATACTCAAGCCTGAGACAACCTTGGTGACCGAGTGACTACCTTTGAACCATTAGGAAGCCAAATCTACCTGGGGTCCATATCTATTTATAGTTGATAACACGCAGAATTCCAGGCTTGTCACAAATCATTTACTCCAATTCAAGTTGATAAAGCACAACTTTCTAGCGCCACCAGAGATCATTTCTTCAGGAAAAAAAAAATTGTTTTTCAGCCATATATTCCTTGATTTAGCTCCATTTCCCTTGAAAATTCACTGTAAACCCTGTGTTGCAGCTGTAACATTTTCCCAAAATTCTAAAAGATTTTGGGGCCCTCCTTTACTTTGAATTAGTCGTTTTGTTCCTTGATTTCAACCTATTGATTTTGGGTCTATGATTTGCTGAAGCGTCTTCCAGCACTTGGGGTTGGTGTCAATTGATTGGTTTCTCCTCATTTCAATGTTTTAAAGAATCCCATCTTTAAATGAGTTCCTCATCGTGTTGCGTATCTTTCAAAACCTTCCTGTATCGGGAGTTAATTTGTTTGACTGTCCCGCCGTTGCAGGTGGATTTCAGATCTTGATTGTCTTTTTCCCTCCGACATTGCGGGATTTTTCCGGCTTTAAACTTTCCTTTTCGCACCGACCGTTGCGCGCGAGTTTTGATTCTCTATCGGGTGGTTTTTGGTTCTTTATCGGAGGGGTTTAAATTCTCCCTCGTCCGACGTTGCGGATCATGATGGGCTCTTATCCTCCGAATTCATATCGAGGCCTTTCACCATCATGTTTTCCGCCGTTGCAGACGTATCTTTCATCCGGACCGCCGACGTTGCAGACCTTGGCAGGTTTTAGCGCTCCGATGTGTGCTTTGTGTGTCTCCCGGCTTTTGTATCGGAGCGTTCGGCCATCACTTCCTCCTCCGTTGCGGATGGTATCACGCTCTGAGGGCCCGCCGTTGCGGAGGGACTGAAGCTCTAGTTGCCCGAAGCAACTTTCGTTTCGCGCCCGATTTAAATGCTCTCGCACGTGCGGCGTTTTTTATATTATATGGTGCGATGGTTTGGGTTTTGTATTGTTTGTTTATTGTCGAGCACTGTCGCGGTGTGTATAGCGTTGAGCTGTCGATCTTTGGGGTGCGTGAAGGTCTAGCTGTCGTTGTACCAGCTTCCAGGTGGCAAGAGTAGAATTCCAACCGTCATAAGCTCGTTTTTCGCCGGATCGCCAGGTAGGTTTTTTCCGTCTTTTTCCCATTTGCATTTGAGCAGTTTTGATTTTCTCCCATGTTTTGGGGTCCCCGGCGTTTCCCTCGTACAGCTAGGACTCAAGTTTGTACAAGTTAGTTTTATATTAACCTAGGGTGAGAGGGATGTTGACCATTTAAGCCTTTTGCTCTTCGCTTTTATTCGATGCTTCGCGTGCACAGGGGTTGAAAGGTTTAGGTGCAAACGGCCATTACGCCGTCTGCGCCAAAACTTGCTGCACGGCCATGATAGAAAGGGGGGTGGTCGGATTTTGGGTGCTGCAGTGGGGGTTTGGTAGTTTATGGATTTCAGTAGTGCATTCCCAGCCTGTGGACTTTAGCCGTCTCGCTCGCACATTCTTTCGCAACCTCGACGAGGCAGAAGGTCGAACCTACAGTTGACAGGGGGGGAATAGGGTTTTGAGAAGTTTCACGGTCGAACCTAGCCGGTGTTGCTTGTGCCATCCCTCACGACCCTTTTGCTTTTTGTCGCCTAAAACCCTAGTAGGGTAGAGGGGGTATGTCGCTGATAATACTGCGTTTATGGAGGATAGTGTGGGTCGTGTTTTGATACCCTGTGCAGAAATGTGGTTACGTCCTGCCGAGGAGGGTAAAATGTACTATCAGCTTAATGTAATTTTTTTCGCTGCCAGTCGCACGCGTCTCCTTTGTGATGTGTCTACTGGGCTATAGGACTGAAGTGTTGATGGGCGCAAGCTTGATGTTTTAATTATTCTCTGTGTTTGCTAGGAAATAGAATGATGATTGAATACTGCACCTGCATATAATTTACAATGTTTTTCTTCAATGTATCGCTATCATGAGAAAGTGGCAGGTCACATAATAGTGTAGGTTTAATCATGGCATAAGTATGATTGATACGCTTGCTTATATAGATTGGATCATAAGATGGTGCACCCATAGTCTCAAGGCATTATAAGGTTGAACAATATATGTATTTGTTGCATTGAACATTACCATAATATGCATAAGATAATGGCACATTGCACAGTACTGCATGCTAGTTTGATTGTTCAATATGAGAGACTTATGATTTGATTTTATGGACTGGTCACAATTATGATGCATTTGAGAAAGGATGTATTGCTGCACAATGTTCACAAATTCAAACTGCTTAAATGTTATAATGTTTTTTATATTGCAGGAAGAATTTACAATGTCTAAGAGGCAGAAGAGAAAGGCCCCTGCGGTCGAAGAACAGATGGCAATAGAGGTCGTCTTACAGAAGGAGTATATATATGAGGATACCCAATGTATCTCTGGTATTGAGCCTGAATACAAATGGGGCGAGATATACAGACTGATTTCCAGTAGGGAAGTCCCAGACACGGGTCTTGAGGAAGAACCTATTTACGCCAACATTGAATAATCCGCCATCATGAAGGTGGCTACAAGACCAGAGTTGTTCCCTTGCTCTGATGTGATGAGATGGATTCTACCACACACGAATAATAGCACAATGCTGATGGAAAATGTTGAAGGTCAGGGCTATGCTGCATTTAGCCCTGGATATGTGGCATTGGCTTACCACCTGCCAGAGCCCCAAGTCTTCTTGTCAAACGATTGGTTAGAGAACCTTAGGATGGATTTAGTGGAAACCCTGAGAAGAATGCTCTTACCAGGAAAGCTTTATAGACACAGAGCAACTGAGGGCTATGACACAGCGAGCTTAAGAGCTCCTTACAGGTTTATAGCCTTGATGCTGAACCGGATCTTTGGAAGAGCCAATGGTAGACTCTTCAAATTGGAGTGGATACCTCTTATGTTTCATGTGGCCACAGAAGGAACAATATTCAACTGGGCCAGCCTAGTATCAAGTAGTCTCTCTTCTTGTGTAGCTGCAGCCCTGGGAGGAGGAGAAGCCCGAAAAAAATCTGAGTTCTACATGAGTTCCATTCTGATAGACTGCATACTATGCCACCAGCCTTTCCCCGGGCTCAAATGTGTTTGGGATAGGACAAGAATGCCCGTATATGCAGCCTATAAACTACTGGGGGCTCATCAGTACCATAGCTATTACCGAGAAATCTGTGAGCATTTTATTATGCCTCTGCACGCGCTTATCTTCCGAAAGGAATGTAACTGCATGTCTGCAGAGGCTATGCAGGTAATAGAGGAGTATGGTGATTATTTCTTGATGGAAAACGGGATGTATCTTAGAATGTTTGGTGGATCAAAAACACCTTATCTACTTCCCAAGTATGCAACGGATTATATAGTCCACAAAGAGGCAGTCAGACAAGTGTTTATTGACGGATTTGGTCACTTCTTGTTCCAAAAAAAGAAGACTGCCTATCCACCTCTACCATTTAAGCTAGGCAGCTGCAGTTTCGCCAATGTGAAGCAAGCTGCAGAAATTATAGAGGAACTAGGGAAGTTCCACTTTGGCGAGATGACTTTCAGATGAAATGACACTCATGGTAGAGTGGCTGAGCACTGCAAGAAGCACAAGGTGTTCTTCGAATACAGCCATCATTTCGATAAAGACGTATCTGTTTACAGGAATGCCCCAAACATGACATTACTCAGCAGGAGATTCAAACCGAAAAACCCCACCAAGGGTGGAAAAGGATCTGAACAAGATAAAGCTGAGCAAGCTAAGGCTGAAGAAGCAGCCAAAAGGATAAGAGAGGAAGCTCAGAGGCTGGAAGATGAGGCTGCAGAATGGATGCGAAAGGGAGAAGAAGAAAAGAGGAAAGCTGCTCAGGAAGCAGCTGAACGAGCCAATGAAGCAGCCAGAGAAACAGAAGAAGCTGCTAGGCAAGCGGCCGAAGAAGCCCAGAGAAAGCTAGATGAAGAACTGCGAGAGCAGGAGGCTGAACAGATAAAGTTGACGCAACAGCAAGCTCCCGAAACACCATCAGGGCAGAGTCAGGGAGAGGAAAATCCCGAGGTGTAGATCCCTCAAGTGCCCACTACCATCGTAGTTGCTACCCCTATGCTTCAGTTAGTACCCTTCGTACAGAAAAAAGGGGAAGAAGTCCCTGATTTCAGCACCGTATATTATGACAGGGCTACTAAAAGGATAATGAGGAGAACCGAAAGGAAGGTAGAGGCAGAAGGAATGGCCAGCAAAATGATAACAGATAAGGTCATGATGGTAGGGACAAATGTAGATCCAAGGTTTACTATAAGGGCTGGGACTGCAGCAATACATGCTTTAGAGGATAATATAGACAAAATGATGATGGAAATAGAGTCATCCAAGAAGACCTCCTCTCAGCTTAAGGACACCCTGAGAAAAGAAAGGGAAGAAGGCAATAGACTTAAAAGAAAATATGAACATGTGCTGAGAGAAATGGAGGCCACAAAGAGTGAAATCTACGCCATCCAGGTAGAAGCATAGGCCAAGGAGGCAGCACATGAGGCTCTGGAAAGTGCACAGCAGGCAATTCAAGACTTAAAGAAAGAAAATGAGCAGTTGAGGGCAAAAGTGGAAGAGCTGGAGGCACAGCAGACTGTCATTTATGAGTCCAATACCTCATACACCCAAGAACTGCAAGCGAGGCTGGCTTCACTGACTGCTGAGCTGGAGACAGCAAAGGAACAGCAAGTCGATCTACAGCCAGTTAAAGAACACATCCTGGCCCAGAAAGCTAAAGTGCTACACCTGCAAACTGCTCTAGAAGAAGAAAGATGCCAGATCCTCCAGATTGATGGCCGACTGGAAGAAATCTTGGAAACCGCTTCTTATTTTGTTGACAGGTCTCAAGACATCCTCGAAGTACTGACTACAAGGATAGCCAAGGTGGAGAACGATGAGGAATCCCCAGCTGAACTACCATCCAAGGATAAACAAGCCCTTAAACGGGACCATGATCTGATAGAATTCACTATCAATACTGCAGAAGACTTCCAAAAAACAGTCAAGAAGACCAAGGAAGTCTGCATAGAATTCTTCAGGAGAGCCCTGGTTACCTACAACCGATGTCAGGTAGAAGTCGAGCAAAGGCTATATGAGTTCCCTGATCATGATGCATTTGTAGAAATGTTGCAGAAAGGACAGCAAGATGAAGAAGCCAGAGTACAACGCATCAAAGATATTGATGACCAAGTCCTAAAAAATGAAATAGGCCACACAGCCATCAGTGTGCAGCTCTTAGAAGAACAGGTGCGATTGAACACAGCCAGGGTAGAGGCCATTAAAAACCAGGCTGAAAAGTTCGAGCTAAGCATTCAGTTTTTAGAGCCTAGCTCGTTTGAAGGACTCGCTGCTGAGGCAGCAGCGTGGCGAAAATTCTTGGAGAACCAAGCAGGACCCTCCTCTCAAAAGGACCGGTCAACTTTGCTGTAATTTAATAGTTTGTAAAAGGTTTTTTGAAAAAAATGGAACGTTGGGAAGACAAAAGGGTTGGGAAGCCCAAAGGTCACTTTGGGCAGCCCAACCAATTTTTGCTTTTTGTATAAAAATAGGAAACGTAGAGAAGAGAAGGGCTTTTTTCCCCAGTAAGACTGGAAAGTTATTGTAAGAAGAACTACTTCCTTTTGCAATATAAAGTTACAATTTTCCTGTTGAAAGAAGATCGGTGGGATTTCAAATGTTTTGACATGGATAATCAAAAGATGAACTACTTTGTTTTTCAGCATTATATCCATGAATCGTGAGATCGTTCTAACTTCATGACCTATGTCTTTGTTTAATGATTTCTGATTTATTTTATGAAATCTCTACCATGAGTAATGTATGCTTGTCATAAACAATTAGCTATCTGGTTGTGTAATATTTTTCACTGTCATGTGTGTAAAAGATAATGCCAGCTATCTGTAATTGCTTTTATTACCCATGCACATCCACATTACTCATATATGTTAATCACAAGTTGGCTCCTCGGGGATAGGATAGGTAGATAGATAGGTAGGCATTTAGATAGGTAGTCGTGTCATTTCTGCATGAGTGTTTCAGATGCATGGTGAGCCTAAGACGAGAGGTAAGAACCTGCGCATCACTTTGTGAATGCTCCTTGCATCCATCACCACCCTGCATTTAGTTAGCAATTTGCATTTCATACTTATGTCAAAAATACAAATTCCGGTGGACCGGGCCGCAACCGGTAAAACTCTTGTTTGTTACTTTGACCTACGGTAGCCGGACTGTAAACCGGACGGATTCCCTATACCAAACAATCAACGGGCTAGTTGGGAACGTTGATTGGGGAGAATCCCTTACTGTTGTCGCCTGCGAATTTCCAGGCCTCAACAGTTTTGGCATTAGAAGGAGGGCCGCCAGTAAAGGCTGGCCGTGGAATTTGATTTCCCGAGATTATCCTACCAGCAGATGTTTTAAAGTTTAACCTAACTCAGGTTTGAAGTTTCTAGTTCTATCCTTGAAACCCGGTTTATCCTAGTGTTACTCGCTTACCTTTGCTCATGGCTGGTAATCAACCTAACCCTTTGCCAACATGGAGAGCTAGGTCACCTCTAAACTTAACTCCTCCTTTGCATAACCTGCCTCAAGCCTTTGACAAGCTTTTGCCCAAGTTTGACCCTACGGACAGCATTGCTGTAGATGATCACCTTCAAAGCTTTTACCTAGCGTTAGAAGGGCTAAGGGATGGAGAGTATGAAGATGTGGTGTGTAGACTTTTTCCTCATACTCTGAAAGGAGCAGCAGCATCCTGGTATTTTGGACTACCTGCAAACTCCATTCCTAATTGGGACACTTTTGAGAGGGTTTTCAGGAGTAAGTATACCGCTCAGAAGACGCATGCCTCATTGATGAAAGGTCTTGTTTTGTTAAGAAAAGAGAGGAATGAAAAGGTACATAGTTTCACTCAGAGATTTTCATCGTACTTAAAAAAACTTTCTAATGTAGACAGACCTTCAGATAAAGTCTTAATTGATATTA
>LPNX010651908.1:121907-144861 GCA_001517045.1 Pseudotsuga menziesii | reverse complement strand
ATATAGTATGCTTGTATTGTTTACTTGTTGTTTAGGACGTGCTATAACAATTCAAGCTGAAGATTGGAAAGCTCAACGGGGATCTACTTCAACCGTCCGAAATAAGGTACGAGGTTAGATCCTTTAATGTTAGATTGTTTATTTCTATTGCATATTGGAGAAGATTGATTTCTGGAGTCTAGCTGTCTGTTGTGGTACCCCAAGCCATAGGAATTTCTCTCCGTAACACATGATCAATTAGAATTTGAATTTCATGTGAAATAGATATGGGCATATCAACATTTAAATCACCTAATTCGTCATAATGATTATGATCCATATCTAATAAAGAGAAGGAATTCATTTCTATAATTTTTAAATCCTTAGATTCTTCATACGACCATAAACCAAGAGGTGGATGATTATCAATTTATAATTCATATTTATCATCTACTAATTGATCAGATTCATGTGTAATAGAACTATTGTGTTGAAACCATTCATGTATCATAGGATGTTTTTTTTTTTGTAAATAAAACTTTGTATTACTTTACAAGGGAAAAATTACATAGTAGATATTCATCTAGAGCAGTCTCAAGACTGCAGTGTCCTTGACCCCATCCAGATCCATACTTGGTCTGTTTTTCAAAAAATATACAGAGCTTTCCCATGTCCTTTAGTTACCCCCATTACATTTAGACTTATCAAAATTACATAGCTATCCTTCCCCTATCCAAACAGAACTGCTATAATTCCTATCACTTTGGAAATCCCCATAAGGTATATAATTACCACTACTACAACTACTTTGACTACCTAAGCAACTTCTAGTAGAACCTATATCCTATAAATAGTCAGACATAAAAATAAAAGATCAGACCCGGCTAGGAGGAGATGGACCCCAATGGGGCGACATAGATGGAAAGGAAGCCGTAGCAGCATGCTGGGAAACAGTAGCATTCGAGACACCCACTGGTACTCTCACATCCACTGGTCCACTCCTGCTGTCCCTTTCCTACAGTCGAGCACACTCCAGAGCTCTTCGATCAATCGGATGGAACGAAATCCCAGCTTGGCCGCTATGATGTCAATTTTCTGGTGCATAGTATGGCACTCACTATTGTGCTCTTTCCAGAAGTTCACTGGTTTCGCATCCCCATCTCCCTTGGCTTCACGCACCATCGAGGAGTTACCCACCAGTTGTTTAGTCACCCAATAAGTCATTAGCATGCAGACATAAGCGGAGGCACATCCTGCAGTGTTACCAGGGTCCAGGACCCAGTCCACCACCTCCTCATGCAGGCATTCCCTCAGCATGCTTTTCACCTCAGCCCATAATTCTTCGACCACCCTTTCCACTTCCTAGCGAATTCCAAGCGGAGCATGCTCTTTAAAGTGTTCGGCCTCCTCCTCGACCTGGAGCTGGGCCCTGGTGGTTTGATAAGTTCACTGCAGAATGGTTTTCCCATTGTCGTCAGGATGGGAAGACGCCTCTCTAGTGCACCAATCTCTTTTGAAATACCGCTTGGGAGACATAACGTAGAGGGTAGGTTTGCAGAAGAGAAGCAGGAAGCAGTGCTGGGAAGCACCAAAAAATTCAAACACCAAGGGCCAAACAGGGGTACGAACATGAATCGGGAACCTAAACACTCTACTTCGATGTGAAATGGTGGGAGGCCTAGCCTTCAAAGCATAAGAAATGGATAAGCACATGGGAGCTCTCCCATCCCTAACCTCAACTCACTTCAGGCTTATCATGAGAACGATATCCCTCGTACCAGCATCTGCAGTGTCCCTCCTGTGGTAATTAAGATCCCAATGCCGCCAACGATCCCATCACATATCACCCATCTCATCATTCTCAGCAGCATTAACCGAAATGATGGTGAAGGACAGCCACCAGCGCTGGTGATCATCTAAACGAAAATTCCCACACAACATTAGGTTGGTCTAGTTTGGGTGTGATCGCACCTCCCGACCCCATCTGTCCTACCATATTTCGGATGTGCCATCTGTGCCTCATTATTAACGTCCCTTGAGGCCAGTTGTATATAGTGTTGGGCCCATTCCTCCACCCCAAAAGCCTCCATTTTGTCGCATCAGAAGTCCAGTCCTCCTTCCACGCCAGCATTTTCCAGAAGGTCAGTAGCTTGGTTGGCCTCCCATTTGACATGGGAAAAAGAGATCACTGGGTAGGAGTGGAGAAGAGCGCAGAGCTGGTCCAGCCTGTTGGCAAGGTGCCAGTTGGGTGATAATTTTTCTAAATTTTTACCATTCACCATTTGTTTGGCCATCTGGATGAGAATTTATGAGTCGCCTTCGATGATCGTAGGAAAATGGCCACCGCTGATCAAAACCTTGAGGCCACGAATTATTCCTTCCAGTTCGGCTGAGTTGATGGTGTCCACACCTATTGATCCCAGGAACACCTTCACAATCCTACCATCATGGTCACGGCATAGACCCCCAAATCTCGTAGGACCCGGATTGCCCCTAGATGCTCCATCAAAATTCAACTTGAATACTTGGAGGGGAATGGTAGTCCATATGTTTGGGATGGAAGGTTGACAGATCTTGTCCCTTCTTCACAGGCCATCCATCATGGATTTGTCAAGACCCCAATTTGCAGCAATCTGGGATTCTTCGTAGGGGATAATCTTGTCCTGATTGTGCCATTGCATGCATCGGATTGAAGACAACAAGTTATCCTTCACTATTTTCCACACCATCTCCACACCTTTACGTTGGTCCCTGAAAATCTAAGCATTCCGTTCCTTCCATAAGCAACACATGGCCATACCTAAGAAGGCATCCCATATTGATCTGATGATAGGGTTTTTATAAGATTTTGGGTGCCACTCTTTAAGGGTTTGAGCCAGTTGGACCCATCTTCTTTCACTTCACTGAAATCCCATTGCTCCTTTATCCCACATAGCTACTGCATAAGTGCATGAATCAAGGAGTTGGATCATGGATTCCTCCTCTTGGTATCACAAGCAACATTGAGAGGGTCCTTGCACCCCCTGCTTTCTTAATTTTTCACTGGTTAGGATCCTTCCACGGACAGCCAACCAAATAAAGAGACAACCTTGGGCCATGAACACATATTTCATTAAATTTAGAATTAAACTATGGATCTAGAATTTGAAAATAACCAAAAAATTCAATTCTGGTTATGTTTTTGTAATAAAAAGTTTCCAATTTTAATGAAATATGTGTTCATAGGTTTACTACCCATATTTTCTTCCAGATACCATCAGCCTTTGCGTGGTGAGTCAACCTAATGTTGTAGGCCTCCTTAATCTTAAAGGAGCCTCTATTGGTGTATCCCTATCTTAAGACATTAGGACCATCCTGAACCTTAATGAAACGTTTGCTCATTTCTTCCTAAAAGGCCTCCCAATCATACTCACTTGTGCGATCAAGTTTTTCCTGAAAATCCCATTGGCGTTGCTCCATATGAGTTCCGATCGTCCAAGACCACTTCACCTAGATATTGCCCACCTCAATCACCTTATACTTGATGTGTGACCATCTCGGGTCTCTACCAAGGATGGGAAGCTGATTCCATGAATCATCCCAAAAATTTTCCCTGTTGTCATCCCTGATCTCCCGAAAACTATGATCATGGACAATATTCTTACCTTCCAATGCTTTCATCCATATGGGGGAACCACTTAGGGATTCATTGAATCTAATCAATTGTTGTATGGGCTGGTCTCGAGCATATTTAATGTGTCAGAGCTTGGCCCATGGCTTCGATGTGTGGTTTACCCACCACCACTAGACTTTGGCTCCTTGGATCTTAGACCTCACTTCAAGGTCTCTTAGGCCTAAACCTCCCTGCTCCTTTGGCTGACATATATCCTCCTAGCATACTAGAGAGAATTTATCTTTCTCCTCATGACCACCCCATAAGAAATTTTGTTGCAGTCTTCGAATTTCCTTGAGGATAGACTTGGGGGAAGCCAGAATCGAGAAGAGGTAAGTAGGAACTGCCTGCATAATTGTTTTGACCAGGATCAATCTGCTGGGAAAATTTAAGGGGCACAGCACCCAGCTTGAAAGTTTTCATTTCATTCTATCCAATAGTTCCTTCTAGGACTCTTTCTACATCCTTCCCAACCCTAGGGGAATCCCAAGGTATTTGGATGGGAAGGCACCTCTTGAAAATCCCAAGGTCCATAATATGTTCCTCTAAGTGGTCGTTGGAGTGTTAACAAAGAATACCCGATACTTATTTGGGTTGAAGCTTAAGGCCTTTGCGAAGACATCTAGGCTATTCTTGAAGCTTTGTGCTTCTTGGACTGAAGGGTTCCCATAAGCATAGTATCATCAACAAATTGTTGGTGTGTATGAGGTGTTGTTCCATCATGGAACTTTAACCCCCTATTTCCCCTCGGGCATCCTGGGCTGCAATGAGGCGACTCAAACCCTCAGCCATAAGGATGAATAGGAAAGAAGAAAGAGGGTGACCTTTTCTGATACCACAAGAAGGCTGGAAGGTGTTAGTTAGGATCCATTAAGGAGGATGTTGAAGAAGGGAGTTGTGACTGAACCCATGACCCATTCCACCCAACCTTGGCAAAAACCATAGGCCTCTAACATTTCTCCATGAATTTCCAATTAAGTTTATCATACGCCTTTGCTATGTCAAGCTTGATCATCATACCTGGAAGCCTCATGATTTTGAGAAAGTGCAGCACCTCATGGACTAGAATGACCCCATCCAAGATCTGTTTACCTTCCACAAATCTCGACTACTCCAGGCTAATAAGCTTTGGGAGAAGGGGTTTGAACCGGTTAGCAATGACCTTAGATATTATTTTGTATATGAGATTACATAACGCTATCGGTATGAATTTGTCAGGAGTGTCTACCCCTGCCTCTTTGGGAATTAGGGTGAGGAAGGTGGCATTGAAGGATTTGAGTATGCCCCTCTTGTTCCTAGATTCCTGCATAATATCTAGCATGTCCTCCTTGAAAACATCCCAAAAGTGATGGAAGAAATTGGCTGTGAAACCATCAGGGCCAAGAGCTTTCCCTAGAGCCATCTGATTGACAACTTTCTCCACCTCCTGCATCCCTATTGGCCTGGTCAGCATTTTGTTGTTTTCACTGGAGACTGCCCTGGGAACTAAGCTGGTTATTCACTCAATATCCCAACCTCTATCCCCACCATCTTCACTGAGAATATCAGAGAAGTGTTGTGTGATCTCAGCCTCAATCTCCCATCTAGTTTCCACCCTACTACCATCCCATTTCTTAAGTTTCTGGATTTTGGAACTATTCCTGTTCTGGATCACCGAGTTCTGAAAGAATTTAGTATTTCATTTTCCCTCCTGAACCCATTTAAATCTCACCTTATGTTGCCAAAATACTCCCTCCTGCCTTTCCCTAGCTTTGATTTGACTCATTAAGTCCTTTTCTTTGGCTTTCATGTCCTCATCCCAACCTACTTCCATGCCTTGTCTGTTGATGAGGTCTAGCTCATTTAACAGATTTTTTTGTCCTCAAAGATGTTCCTGAATTCCTCTTTGTCCAATGTGTGGATTTTGGCCTTCAGAGCCTTGAGTTTCTGCTGAAAGTGAAAGATAAAGGTTCCTGGGGGGGACGAGCTCCTACCACCACTGATTGACAAGGTCCTTGAAGTCTTTATGTTCTAGCCATAATTGTTCAAAATGAAAAGGTTTTCCCATAGGTGGGCATGAATAATCCCATGATAGGAAAATGGGCCAGTGGTTAGAGCTGGATGCTGGAAGAACATCAGCCATAATTTTTCCTGTGCTATGCATAATATTTTCTGACACCAAGAAATGATCAAGGTGAGAGGCCACCAAATTCTCCCTTCCCCCCTCTTGTTGTTCCAAGTGTACCATCCATTTCCTATTTCTAGGTCAACAAGAGAACCCTGGTATAGAAACTCACAAAAAACATCCTGGTATTTATACAGGGATCATCTACCTCCCTTCTTCTCCCCAAGGTTGGCAATAAGGTTGAAATCCCCTCTGAGCACCCAAGTTCCCACCTTAGTATACTCTTTCAGCCAATTGAGGATATCCATTAAGGATTGCTTCTTGGGGAAGCTGTTGGGGCCATAAACATTCCCCAGGGAACCCTTCACCCCCGAATCCAGGATGTAGAAGTCTGCCATGAGAGCAAACTTGTTTGCATGCTAATCAGAGAGCTCCACAGTCCTAGGTTGCCAAAAAATAGCTACACCACGATATTTTCCAGTCGCATCTAGAGCCATGAGATGAATGACTTTCCAAATCTTGTCCTTAATTTTCACTAAACCCTCAAGGCAACACTTAGTTTCTTGAAGGAACAGGATATTTGGGGTTTCCTGCCTGATTTTTCTGTTAGTGTTTTCCACTTCCTGGTGTTTCCGTACCCCCTTATATTCCACGATATGATATTCATTGACAACCCTTTTTAACTTCAAATAAGGACACCCTAGTTGTGGGGTATTGTCCAGACTCAATTAGTCGAACTCCCACTGCTGCTATGCATTGTTTATTCGTCTTCCTACCTCTTCGTAACTCTTCTTCAGGGGATTTCCTCTTACTACCTTTTTGAGAATCTGGGTCAATCACTAGACTCTCATTGGTGCTTGTTTGGATGATTGCCTCCCGTAGGAGTTCAATCTGGCATCGAAAGACGTAGCCTTTACCCTTCTTCCCACATTGTTCCTCAATCATGTACAGATCTAGCTCATCGAGTTCCATGTCATCTCCTTCTTCCTCCTTCATCCCTTCCATCTGCTGCACATCCTCTTCCTTTGATATTTTGGTTAGATTTTCCTGCTGATCTGCTGCAGGGTTCTTGGCGAGGACTCCCCCATCCTCATTCTCCGACCCTAGAGCCTCGAAGGGGTTTTTGGTTATGTTTTCGTTTGTCACCTACTCCTTTCTTTCATTGGGTCTACCTCCCCATCTGCTTCTTCTTTTGTTTTTTACCTATGTGAACCCATCCATTTCAGAGTCTTTATCCGGACGAGGTTCAAACAACCTAGCACCAAGACTTAGTTTGGGGAATTTCCTTCCAATATGACCATAGTCATGACAGTGACGATATATGAAGGGCAGTTTCTCATAGTCTATGGGTTGGATCCATTCTTCGTCTTCCCAATTTAAACTGATTGCTTCCGGGAGCTCTCTGGAGAGATCCATATAGACACAGATCCGAGAAAAGGAGGTGTACCTTTGGATATTGGTCTATTCTTCTATTTTTATGAATTCCCCCAGAGTGTTTCCTATGTCCCTCAGAGTATCCACATCCCAGTACTCACCCAAAAGAGAAAAGATGCAAATCCAGACCGAGGAGACCGTCATATCCTCCGTTTTTAGGTTAAAACACTCCTTCCATGGGAAAAGGTTCCACACACTATTTATCCATTTAACCAAGTCTTTCTCCTTCAGCCATATCCCCACAAATTTCTCGATTAGGGCCTTCTCCTTCCATGATTCAATATTTCCTCTAGCTTCCTCATATCTAATTTGAATTGCTAGGATAAAGGTGGTCTTCAGCAGGCAACCCCCCAAGCCAACCTTCTTACCTGACCTGGTTCCTGGGTGATTTCTGCCTTCGGTTCCTTCCTCGTCTGAATTCTCTTGACCAAGTGCGGGATCTCTTCCAACCGAGGCAGTTTCCCCCTGCCTCGATGTTACCATGGCTCTTTGTCGGAGGCCTAAGCCATCGACCGCAAGAAGACCAACGTGGCTTGGCTGCCACTCATGCATGTTCAACTTTGATCTTCTGCCATAGGACGATCTGTTAAAGGGAATCTACAATAGAGATTAAAATTTCTAATTGCAAAATATTCTAATGATTCACCCTCCTTTATAATGAGTTGTTTCCATTCATTACATAATCTAACAAAGTCATAATATTGAAAAGAAAGTATGAAAAGATCTATAAAATGTTTAAAAGAATGGACAGGAGAAAAAGCAAAAGTTACAAACCATTCTTTAACACATCCTTCGAATGTGAGGGATAACAATTTGCACAAAACATCTTGATCCAAAATTTCGTTAACAAAACAATTATAAGTAAATTGAATAACATGTTCTTGTGCTAAAAGTTTTCCCTCACCATCGAATTTTACTTCTATAAGTTGCTCGAGCAAATCCATTTGAAAGTGAAAACTAATTGACCTAGAAAAACAACTAAATACATATTCATGAGAAGAACATGAACTATATACATATTTTCGGGTTGGAGCCATTCTAAGATAATCTAATTAAGATCGCTCAAATAAACTTACATGTATGATGGCCCTCCTTCTAGCACCATTTGTTGATGCCTTGGTTGTGTAGGTGTTGGAATGGTGTCCAAGGCAAACAAACGGAGGATGAAAACCCAACCAAAGGATTCAGATAATCCTATGCAAGTATTACCCTATCCTTGAGTTGTTTGGTGTGTTTAACACCCATGGATATTCGACCTTTGCTAGCACTCTATGAGTTGGTGAGTTTTCTCCTTGAAATGGAGAGCTTGAATTAGATCTGAAACTAATCCTAAATGTGATTTGAATGAAGTCTACAATTAATAATTCTACAACTATTAGAATAAATTATACAGTTATAGAAATACATATATGAACCAGAATACTAACCTATGTAAATATTAATTAAACTAATAACCTATCCAGGAGAGAAGTAATTTAATGTTGAGAGAATGATCTAGTGCTCAAAAGAATAATTGGATTGTCAATAAATTAAAAAATAAAAATAAAAATTAAATCATTAAAATTAAATCATTAACATCATAAACACATAAATTCTAATATGAGAAGTAAAACATTGTCTTCACTATGTTAAAACTTTTTGAATAGATAATCATTTTTTCAAATCATTAAACCTAATTAGATTAACAAATATACTACAAAAATGCAAAAAAACTGAATTTGATTACTATTCAAAATTGTGTAACAGAAACATCTTATTAGACACGAATGAACAAATGAAGAATGACTACAGAAAATGGAAAGGCTCACATCATCATTTCAGTTTCATAAAGAAATTTACAAAGTTAAAAATTGATGATCAGTAGCCTCCTCAATCTAGATCTCTTCCAAGTAGAAATACATAGAAAAGAGTTTAGCAGAAAAAATACAATCCTTTTGGTATGCAAAGACCACCTCTCCTCACCTTTTTTAATACATGAGAAATATACCCTTTAAATAATAATTACAAAAGAAGGAATCCCCATGAAATTGGGATCATATAAACTAATGACCAAGAAATTCTCGCCACCTAGTCCAAATCTCCAATAATTCATCCATGTTGGGATAATTCACTGATTTGAAACCAAGTTGAGCATCACACTTAAAATTTTCCATTTCAATTTTAGCCATCTTGTGCCAAATGCAGACAAAAATGTGGATCTTTCCCTCAACGGCAAGAGGTTGTCTTATCCATTGATCCATGTCTTCAATACTGATATGATTGAGGCGTTGGTTTTCCCTTTGGCTCCATCGTAGTGGCATTCAACCTACTCAATCATCAACTTTAGCGGACAAGAATTTTCAATAAGATCCATGGTAGGAAAATGAAATGTTTCCATGATGTTGTCCACAACGTACCATCTTCTACCACACATAGCTTGTTCCTTTTGAATGTTCTTGCAGTGGGTAATTCGAGCCATTTTGAAAATTGAAAAACTCTGTTTAAACATATAAACAAGAAATCAAGTCCAACTAAGAAACAAAGCAACAATAAACAATAAAATGTAAAAATGACAGAAAAAACCAACTTGGAACTGACTAGAACCGTGAAAATGATCTCTAGTAAAAATCACAGTAAAAACTCACGCAACAGGGTAATCTTTGAAAGTGAAAATAGTAAAGAAAATAAAAAGGAGCCATCTATTTATAGATTTTTCACGGGTCAAATCTAGGTTGCAGAATTAAAAGAAATAGATGGTCAAGATCAAATCTTGTGGATATGGAATCAAGTCACAAGATTTGAATTTTATCCACTTTCCTGTGATCCGCAATTGTGGGTTGTGGGATGCAGGTTCAAGACTCCAATAAACTAACGTGCATGAGAGTTCTAGTAATCCGCAATTGCGGGTTGTAGGATGCGGGAATAAAGAATAATGAAATTTTAACTAATCCTTTCTGCAATCCACAATCTGTAAATTTTGGTTTGCGGGTTGCGGAACCACACCACACAAATCATAAATGAAACTAATTCCCGCAATTCGCAATTGCGGGATGCGGGTTGTGGGATGGAAAACTACAATTATAAAAAATATTTCTGCACCCGCAATCCGCATTACGGGTTGCGAGACCAAAAAGTTGTAAACACAAAACCAAGATCCCGCAATCCACATTAATGGTTGCAGGTTATCGATTGCGCGAAAGACACCCTTTTTGGAAAAATTAGTCTTTTTCTACAACTCACGAAAAACACACAAAACATGCATAAACTTTCAAAAAATTTAACTGAATCAATTTTGACAAAGAGATATAAACCATGATAAACATTATGGGGACCCCAAAATGACTAAGGAACTTAAGCATCACTTTTTGCATATAAAAATTTGGGCTCTCATGTTTTGGATAAAATATGGGATCTGTTGTAGGTAAAACATGATGGAACATTTTCCAACGCCTAAGTTATCTGCTGTAGATTTTGTTGTACAGGATGAAGGAGCCTTGTAACCCATTCGGCTTCTGTCTTCTTTGTCATAACTTCTTCATTTATTTTCCTCTCTTGGTTGCGGAGAGTTTGGACTTGCTCCTGCAATTGCTTCAACTCAGTTACCTTGGAAATCTTTTCTTTGATGGGAATTTTTTTTATTGCTGCATTAACCACTATAATTTTCAAGTCAGCCTGGCGTGCATCCTCTGCAATCTTTGCACTATCTCATATTCTAGAAGCAATTCCCACATCATAGAGACGACGTCGATTGCTTCTATGTAGATCTTTTTTCCCTCTTTAATATGATCAACAGCATTAGATGTTGTTTTTGTGTGCTCTTCTAACACCTCGGGAGGTGTTCTTGGTTGTTGTTGAGCTTGAAGCTCTTCTACCTGTCTTTTGAGATCTGCTTCAATCCTTGATAGATATCCAACCTTTGCGACTACATCTTCATCTTCCTGGAATTCTTTCAAGGGGTAATCTATGACTATGTTTTTATGGCTTTATCTAGTGTAAGCCTGCTTTTTTCTTACACCTCAATTTCTTGCTCCTTTTCCCTTAGGAGTACCTTGCACTCTTTCACCATTCTTGTCTTCTTTGTGGCCTGGTAAGAAAGAGTATTTTCTCTGATGCATAGTTCTGTCATAGTCACAAGCTGAACAACATATGATTAAGCCAATGCTAGATTCAATATTTCTAGAAATAGTTTCCCCATTTCCTGGATAGCATCGGCATACTCCAGCGTTCCTGACTCCAGTGCTTACTCCTTTAATTCAAGCTTGAGGGGCGGCGACAACAATGGCATGACTAATGTATCACCAGGATCAATGTCATATGTATCAGCTTCGACTGTGGTTTTTAGTTCATTGATAGCCTCAGTGAGCCTATTAACATGATTGGTGAGCCTGTTGGCCACCTGCATCTTTTGTGTACTTAGACCATCAAGGCTGGTCTTTGCTACTTATGCAATAGCATATGCAAGAAATCCAATGTCCTCCTTATCCAAGCTGACCATATTAGTCATTTTATCATCTTTTCATTTCTTACGTGCATGTACGCAATCTTGTTCCTATTCTCTCCATTGGTTCCACACATCCTCATCAGTCGATGTGTCTTCTACATCATCCTAATCAGAACCATCATCACCTTAGTTGTTGTCTTCATATTCATCTAAGTGCAACAAATGGTTATCCTACTAGTTCTGATATGTACCTGTCATGGCAGTTATGGCGAGGATGATGGATAGGACCAAAAAGAATGTCGTCATTCTCTTCGGACTTGTCGAATTAATGACACCTCCCTATCATAACCGCCTAAATATTTTAAGGTATCTGGGCTTTAATGACGGCTAGTTGTCATTCCCGCTCATTAATATAATTTGCATACTTCTATCACAGATGTGTGATAGAACAATTTCCTTTCCTTTTATTTCTACTCCTTCCTTACCCAGGCATGTCGCAGTCATCATAGTAAGGCTTCAGGTCGCTACTATTTACCATTCCTGTGACAGGAGTTCCATCTAGCTTGTGCGGTTTCATTGCGCCTGTGTCGGTGATGTGTGCGACCACATATGGCCCTAGATAATGCTTCTTCAATTTGCTTGGATTCTTAAAAAAATTGTTGTCATACAGCAAAACAAGTCCTCCGACTTTGAATTTATTAGTCCTGATATGGCGATCATACCATGCGTTTTTCCTTTGCTTCTCTATGTTTTGATGGAATCTTGCGATGAATCACTCTTCCTCCATTTGGATGAGCTGCGACAACCTTTTCTCGATGGAATCCACATCTATCATTTCCGTCAACGCATCAAATATTGAGCTTGGAACAATATATTCCATCAGCACGACATCTTCTTGTCCATACACTAGTCTGAATGGAGTGTTCCCTGTCAGCTACTTACAACTTGTGTGGTATGCCCATAACATAGTTGAAACTTTCTGAGCCCAATCATCTCAGTGCACGTTGCATACTTTGGTTAATGCATTCTCCAAAATATTGTTGAAGGCTTCAACCGTTCCATTCTCCTGAGGATGATAGGGTGTCATCTTTCTATGTTGAATTTGGAACTCTGCAGTAAGCTCATCAATCATTTTGTTAACAAAATGTGTAACTTGGTCGCTTAGTAGAATTTTTGGGCAGTCAAATCTAGTCACCACATTTTCAAATAAAAACTTTGTCGCAATCGCAACAGTGCAATCCTTAACATATGCGGCTTCAATCCATCTTGTTAAGTAGTTTGTCGTGGTGACAATGTAGTGCATGGGAGTCCTTTTCCCTAGTGGACTGATAGGACCCACAAAATCAATGTCCCACTTATTGAATGCTTGAAGGGTTATCTACGGTGCAAGTGGCATCTCATCACGTCTCAACGGTTTTCCTGTCCTCTAGCAGACATTGTAGCATCAAAAAAATCTCTTAGTGTCCATATGTATTGTTGGCCACCATAATCTATCTTTCAATATCTTGCACACCATTGCCTTTCCAGCGTAGTGTCCTCCTGCGACACCGGCATTTGAATCACTCATTACCCATTGTCATTTATAGTCAAAGACACAATGTCGTAATATTTCATCAGGGTCCATCTTGTATAGGTGTCCTACAATCAATGTATAATCAGTGGCTTTAACGACCAAATGTTTCTTCTGTACAGGTGCATATCCTATTCTCAGGAAGTGGATGACAACGTTAAACTCCTTATTATGATCATCAATCATGGTGACCACAAATAGTTGCGTGTTAGGGAATTTATCCTCTAGGATGGTTGGTTCTCCACTATTTTCTATCCTCGATAGGTGATCAAATCCCACATTTATTCGACCAAGTTTAACAATGACTTCAAAGTCAAATTCTTGAAACAAGAGAAGCCATTGATAAGTCTCCCCCCCCAACACAGGCTTGTTGACCAGGTATTTTAAGGCCAAATGATTAGTGTACATATTAAAATGTCCACCCAACAAGTATTTTTAAAACTTTTGCAGTGCATAGAGCATGACGAGGCCTTCTCTCTTGGTCATCACGTAATTTTTCTTTGTCGTTGACAGTTTCCTGCTAGCAAAAGCAATAGGGTGGTCAAGCACACCCTCTCCTAGTTGCGTCTAGACTATCCCGAGCATGACATACAACGCATTGACATGGACATGGAGCCGCTTCTTCCAGTCAGGAAATACCAGTATTGGTGCAGTGGCCATCTTGTTCTTTAATTTGTCTAAATTTTCCTGACAATCTTTTCTCCAGTGAAACTTTGGATATTTCTTCAACAATTTCTCCATAGGTGCAGTTATCTCTCCATACCCTCTGATGAATTTTCTGTAATAACCTTTATGTCCTAGTGATGATCTGTGTTGCATGACTGATATAGGTGGGAGGAAGTCAAGGATAATTGCAACTTTCGCTGGGTCAACCAAGATTCTGTCATGACATACGACATGTCCCAACAGCAACACACCAAATGCTGTGCAAAAAATACATTTCTTTGAAATAAGCACTATCTGATACTGGTGAGAACGGCCTAGAATCATGCATATACTCTCAATATGGTCTCCTACCGGACCAAACACATTCCAATCATCAAAGTAGACCTCAAGAAATTTATGTATGAAGTCTTTAAAAGAAAAAACTGTTATTCTAGAAAACATAATAGGTGCAGTCTTGAGTCCAAACGGAATTACCGTATACTGGTAGCATCCCCATTCTGTGATGAAAGTCATTTTCTGTCGATCCTCCATCATGATTCTGACTTGGTGATAGCCAGAGAATTCGTCGATGAATGAATACATCTCTTTATGCCCTAGTTTCCCCCGATAGTAAAGATGAAGCCAAAAATGAAATTTTTTAGAACTGAATTATGAATCCATAGAAGATGTGCCCTTCTAGGGTGATTTTACTAATCATCTCCTTTTTTCATATTGATGGAGGTGTTAGTTTTAATCAATTAAGCTAGCATTATGTTAGGATATTTAACTGAGAGAACAACAAGTACAACAATCAAACACAAGAGACAATGAACACAGTGTTTTTCCTCGGGGAAACCATAAATGGAGAAAACCCTGCAACTTCCTCAGAGATAGAATCAACACCAAAAGTAAAACCCAAAAATAGTAAGATGATCTCCTGATAGCAGTAACCTCTTTCTTCCTTGCCCCAGTGTCTTTCTCTTCCTCAGCCATGCGCTACAACTGAGTGTGGATGATTTTGTGTTAAATAGAGAGGCCAACTCTCTATTTATACTAATTCCTGACATGACTGAAACCCTATTAGGGCCGACCTCTCTAGGAGAGTCTAATAACCCTAGTTCCCCAAAACTGCAAGGACTTTAACCCTTAGACAAGAGGAGGGTTACCCACAATAACTTGACATGACTTGTTTACATTATATATCCTCCCGATCGGAACATTATGCAATGACATGACTCAATGATATTACAAATAGATCATGGAATAAACATCGGGTTACAATACATAAGAAATACAAGTGAATACATTCTGAAGTTACAATTACATCAACACTCCCTCTTAACTAGGAAGGTATTCTCTCAACACAATTTTCATCACTGGTCTTCTTCTTTGGATCTTCTCATCATCTGCATCTTCAAGTCATCTTCATCTTCAAGTCATCTTCATCTCTGGATCTGGATCATCACTCAATCTAGATCATCACTGGATCTGGATCATCACTTGATCTGGATCATCACTCGATCTAGATCATCACTACTGGATCTGGATCATCACTTGATCTGGATCATCACTTGATCTGGATCATCACTACTGGATCTATATCATCACTTTATCTAGATCATCTTGGAGACATCATAACTGGATTTGAATCATAGCTTGATCTAGATCATCACTGGGTCATCATCATATGTGATATCTCATGATTCTTTTCGTCACATGAATTTATACAGAGCCAACCCTTTTTCATGTTGGTTGTAGGCCTAGCCACCATGTAGGTATTTTTTAGTGCTTATATATGACCTACTCGTCACAATGGCCTGCCCAACACTTACATTTGGCCTACTCGTTAGAAAGGAACGCCCAGCACTCACATCTGATCATGTAGGAACAAATCCTAAAATCACATCAGAAAGGCCAAACACTCACATTCACTAGCATGATAGGACACAACTACTATCATCTATGAAAAGGCTCAACACTTACATCTAACCTACTCGTTAGAAAGGCAAAACACTTACATCTGACTTACTCATCAGAAAGGCACAACACTTACATCTTACCTACTTGTTAGAAAGGCACAGCACTTACATCTGACCTACTTGTCAGAAAGGAACAACACTTACATCTGACCTACTCATCAAAAAGGCATGCACTCACATATGATCTTGTAGGAACCAATCCTATAGTCATATCAGAATGGCCCCCAGTCCCAGACTGAGCTACCTGGTAACTGACTAGGTGCCTCCATTTTCCTAGAGAATGGAAGTTGCCCTTACATTTGACCTACTCGTTAGAATGGCTAGCACTCACATCTGACATGGAAGGAACCTAATCCTTTAACCATGAAAGAATGGCTCAGCCCTTATATCTGATCAAGTGGGAACACATCCCTCTATCATATAAGAATTGCTCTCAGTCCTAGACTAAGGATTCCTGGTACCTCACCAGGTAGCTCCATTCCAAGAATGGCAATAGCCCTTATATCTTATCATGTAGGAACCAATCCTATAGTCATATCAGAATGGATTAGCACTCATATATGACATGGAAGGAATCAATCGTCTCACCATGACAGAATGGATCAGCCCTGACATCTGACCTACTCGTCAAAATGGATTCTAGACTCATCACTTCCCCTTGGAAGGGATCTCGATCTGGAGAACACCAAGCTTCTCCCTGAAGTACTCAAACTTCACTCTGGCCAATGGCTTCATCAACACATTAGTTATCTGATCATCCGTCACAACATACTAGAGCTTCATTGCTCCCCTCTGCACCATATCCCTGATATATTGATACTTGATCTCGATATGCTTTGACTTGTCATGTAACACTGGATTCTCTGACACCTTCACACAACTCTGGTTGTCACAATGTATACAAGTGGCATCCAACTGGAGATCAAATAAATCAGACAGTAGCTTCCTCATCCATACTACCTCACAACTAGCTGAACAGGCTACGACATACTCTGCTTCAGCTGTACTCAGTGCCACACAGGATTTCTTCCTGCTAAACCAAGAGATCACACCTGATCCCATCCTAAAGAAACATCCTGAATTTCTCTTCCTATCGATGGCACTGCCTGCCCAATCTGAATCAACATAACCCTCTAGGTTAATCTTCTGATTCACCTCGTACTTGAGCCCATAATCAATTGTACCACTTAGGTACCTTAGAATATGCTTTGCAGCAGTCAAGTGAACATGTCTTAGATTTGTCAGAAACTGGCTCAAGGTGTTCACAGCAAAGCAAATATCTGGTCCTGTGTTCGTCAGGTACATACGGGACCCAATCATCTAACGATACATCGTAGCATCAACTGAATCTGATAAAGCATCGCCCAATAGCTTCAGGTTTGATGCCATAGGTGTGTCCATGGTTTTGTAGTCCATCATCCCAAACCTCTTCAGGATCTCTACTGCATACTTCCCTTGTCCAAGGGAGATTCCATCCTTACTCTGCCACACCTCCATACCTAGAAAATAATGCATCATACCCAAGTCCTTCATTTTGAACTCGGAAGTAAGATTTCTCTTCGTATCAACAATCAACCCATCCATACTTGTCACAAACATATCATCTATATACAGTAGGAGCATCACTAGGTTGCCATCTTCAACCTTGTAGTAAAGGTTGGAATCTGCTTTACTCTTGGTAAAGCCCAAACTAGATAGAAAGCTGTCAATTCTGTCGTACCATGTCCTAGGTGCCCGTTTCAAACTGTATAGGGCTTTCTTCAATCTAAATACATGAGACTCTCTATCATGTGTCTCAAAACTGAGTGGTTGTTCCACATACACTTCCTCTTCTAATACACCATTCAAGAAAGAAGTCTTGACATCCATTTGGTGTATCTTCCATTTCATCACTGTAGCCAGAGAAAGTACTAATCTGATGGAAGTGTATCTGGCTACAGGTGCAAATGTTTCTTCATAATATATTCCTTCTTTCTAGGAGAAACCCCGAGCAACAAATCTTGCTTTACATTTTTCAATGCTACTGTCTGCAGCATGCTTGATCTTGTAGATCCATTTGGAAGTTACAACTAACTTCCCTTCTGGTCTTGGGACAACATCCCAAACATCATTCTTCATGATCGATTGATACTCTTTGATCATAGCATCCTTCCATTCTTTCCGTTCTGCCGCTTCATCATAATTAGAAGGTTCTTTATCAATGAAATCACATAGTAATGCTACATACCCGAAGTAGGATCTGGTCCTCTTTCTTTCTCTGTGATTCTCTTCCGGATCCTCATATCTTTCTGCAGCTCGGATAACTTCTTGTACCCAAGTAGGTTTCCTCTTATGAGGATTATTTTCTGGAGGTGGATCTATAGGTCTTTGTGGTTCTTCAACTTCTCGATCTTTTTCTTGAGTTTCTTTGTTCATGGTTGTATCATGAATTCTGGGTGCTTTTTCTTCTTTAGGTTCTTGAGTAGATCTCTTTCTAGATTTGTTGTAAGCTCTGTCTTCATCAAATGTCACATCCCTGCTGATGTCAATCTTCTTGAATCCTAGGAAATATATTCTGTAAGCCTTCGAGCTTTCAGAGTATCCCACAAATATACCCCTCTTTCCTGAAGGATCTAATTTATTCCTCTTCTCTTTTGGAATGTGTATGTACACTGGACAACCTAATATTCTAAGATGGTTGACTTCTGGTTTCTTTCCGGAGAAGACTTGTTCATAAGTATTTTTCTCGAGTACTCTATGTGGAGTACGGTTCTGTACATACACCGTTGTTCTGGTAGCTTCCGCCCAAATATGCATAGGAACATCTTGATCATGAAGCATTGCTCTTGCAGCTTCCATGATAGTTCTATTCTTCCTTTCTACAATCCCATTCTGTTGTGGATTATAAGGAGTGGAAAACTCCCTCTTAATCCTTGAGTCTTTGCATAGCTCTTTGAATTCATTCGAGGTGAATTCTCCACCATTATCTGATCGAAATGTCTTGATCTTCTTTTCAGTGTGGCTCTTGATTAAGGCTTTGAATTCCTTGAACTTGCTGAATACTTCATCTTTGTTCTTCATGAAGTAAATCCATGTCTTCCTAGAAAAGTCATCAATAAAAGAAACATAATATACATACCCGCTTAGTGAGCTTGATGACATAGGACCACATACATCGGAGTGGATGATTTCCAAGATTCCTTTTGCTTTGCTTTCGCTACTTGGAAATTTCTTCTTTGTATTCTTTCCGTTTGCACATCCTTTGCATACCCCATCATGTTTTGCTTGTATTTCTGGAATACTTTCAACAGCTTTGCTTGCAAGAGGTAGTGTTTTGTAATGCACATGTGCAAGCCTTCTATGCCGAAGTCAATTTGGCTCTACTGTGTCATGGACCAAGGCTTGTTTTGGATGGCCCTTCAATTTGTACAATCCTCCTTCTTGTTCCCCAATCACTACCGCATCATCGATAGTCTTTCCTTTTGGACACATGATGACTTGACCATCTATGAATGCAACTCTTATTCCTTTTGCATCTAATGCAGATATGGAGAGGAGGTTCTTCTTGAGTCCTGGTACAAACAATACTTCCTTCATTGTCATAGACTTTCTAGAGTCTAGCTTATAGGAGGATTCCCCACTACCTTTTATTGGATATTGGTAGTCATCTCCAAGCTTCACCTTGTGAGGTGATTCATGTTTTGATAGTCTCACAAATGATTCCTTGAATCTTGTCTTATTTTTGGAAGCCCCGCTGTCTATAAGCCAATCATTGCTTCCATGTGTGATGTTTCCCATGAGAGCAAAAATCAAGACATATTCTTCTTCACTAGAAGAGTCTTCACTTTCATATCTGGTTCTTTTCTTTGATGGTTCATCATCCTCTGAAGCATGAGCATGATGTCTTCTCTTGTTGCTCTTTTTCTTTTTCTGTCTTTTAGGACAATCTCTTGCAAAGTGTCCTACTTCATCACATGTATAACATCTGATTCTAGACAAATATTTTCTAGTGTTATCCTTGTGAGAGTGCTTACCTCTCGGGTGATGAGATCTTCTTTTGGTTTTCTTGGAGTGTACAGTGAGGTTGATCTTAACTTCCCATCTTCTCTTCTTGAGCTGCTATCCGAGCTTCTTGTTGAGAGCACTCTTCCCATAGTCTGCTGAACTTGACTAACTTCTTTCTAGCACATATCCCTTGAATAAAGGAGTCCCATGATCTAGGGAGACCATTCAAGGTGGTCATTACAATCTCTACATTTTCCACTTCTTCATCTACTACTTCCATTTGTTCCTTGATCTGAGAAACTCTTGTGTGTAGAAATTCAGGCCAGCAGTAGATTAATTTTACCCACAACAATTATCAATTGATCATGCAAAATTGCTAACAATGGAGACTGAATATGGAGCTGTAACACAAAATTATATTAACTGAGTGTACAATAGCCAACCCTGTAATAACATAGGTTTCTGAATATATAGAATACATCAAGAGGTCGAATGCATAAGGAGGCATCCAAAACTAGCATAAAGCAGGCTTACTCAAAATAGGCAAATCCCCCATAGGTGTAAAAAGTTGATCCCAAATCTGTCATGGAGCTCACGAATTGGCAAGGGCGCATGGGCAAGCTAAAGAGTAGTGGAATGGCAGCTCATACATGCTTTTTCATGGAGAAAAGAGTGGAGGATGAAGAGGACAAAAAACTAGTTCACCTCACCTAGTCTTGCTTTCCTATGTGCCTTAAAACACTGAAAATGCAGGCAATAAAGCATAAAAAGCAGAAGGGCACCTAGGAGGCCAGGAATAAAGCAAATTTGATTCCTAAGGCTTTCCCAAGTGCTACATGATTCATATATGGCAAGTTTGACCTCTATGGATAGGAAATTAGCAACTTGCACAAGGTGGGACTCATGAACTAGGAAAATAAGACAAAAATAAATGAATTAATGTCTAAGTGGGTAATACTATGGGTTGATTATTCTAACACCCCCCCTTAAGCCTGACTTTATGAGTAATAAATAAAAAATATAGGGCCTAGAAACAAGGCTTAGTCACCCTTTACATACTGCATGTCCAAATAAACAAGGAAAGAGGCAAAACCAACTTGGGAAAATCCTCCCTTAAACATGGACTGTAAAAAAAAATTGTAGAATATTGTCTCCACTCATGCCTTTACAGCATGATCAGCAATCCCCTGCAGTGATTTGAGATTGCTGAAGGTCTTCTCACAAAATGCTTTGGTGAATATATCATCTACTTGTTCTGAAGATGAACAGAAGAGTAGGGGAATGGTGCCATCATGCACAAGCTCTCTGATGTAGTGCATGTGAATCTCAATGTGTCTGGTTCTCTACTTCTAAACTGGATCTTTGCAGATTTGAATGGTACTCTAGTTATCACAGTAGATGGTAGTTGAGTACTCAGGTTCGAAACCACACTCTCCAAGTAAACCCTGCAACCATAAACAGTGAGTTGCTGCATTAACAACTCCTCTGTACTCAACTTCTGTAGATGAGAGTGCAATGGCACTCTGTTTCTTGCTTGACCAGCTGATTGGCCCTTCTGCAAGCATGAACACATAACTTGAAGTTGAATTTTTGTCTGTGCTATAACCTGCCCAATCACTGTCAGTAAATCCAATCAAATCAAGATCAGATTTTGCCTTATAGAAGATCCCATGTGTCCTTGTTCGCTGAACAAAGTTTAGGATCCTTTTGGCTGCTTTCCAATGGATCTCATTAGGCTGATCCATGAATCTAGAAGCCAAACTTACTGCATAACAAATATCAGGTCGATTATGTGTCAAATACAATAAACATCCAATCAATTGTCTATACAGTGTATTGTTTACCATCGGTGGAGAATCATCTTCCTCCAACTTTACTCCTGAAACGAAAGGAGTTTTTCTTGCTTTGTAGTCTTGCATTCTGAATTTGATCAGAAAATCCAAGGCATACCTGGACTGGTACACCTTTATTCCGTCTTTGGTTTGAGCAATCTCAAGCCCCAGAAATTGACTTAAGAGCCCCAAATCTGTCATGGAGAAGGCTTGGTTCATAGCTCCTTTTAAGGAAGCAATCTCAGCCTGTGAGCTTCCTGTAATGAGGAGGTCATCAACATATAACACAACGATCATTAATGAACCATTAACAGACTTCAAATAGACATTTGGATCTGATTTGCACCGAACAAAATTCAGAGATAGCAAGAAGCTATCTATCTTGGCATACCAAGCTCTGGGGGCTTGCTTTAGCCCATACAATGACTTTCTCAACTTGCACACAAGAGAAGGGTTAGTAGCAAAACCTTGAAGCTGCTGCATATATATCTCCTCAGTGAGATCTCCATTTAGAAAGTCACATTTTACATCCATGTGATGTACCTCCCATTGCCTTGAGGCTGCAATGGCTAGAGCTAGCCTGATGGAATCCATCTTTGCCACTGGGGCAAAGGTCTCATTGTAATCGATGCCATGAACCTGTGAGTAGCCTTTAGCTACCAATATATCCTTGTACTTTAGTGGTGAACCACCAGCAGCAAATTTTGTCTTATAGACCCACTTACACTGTACAAGTTTTCTCCCTAGAGGAAGATCCACTAGCTCCCATGTGTTGCTCTTCTGGAGTGAGTTGAACTCCTCCTTCATTGAAGCTTGCCATCTTGGATCTCCTATTGCTTATTCATATGTTTGAGGATCAGAATCCACCATCAAATAGAATTTTTCAGCAAACATAGGATCCTTCATGCACAGACCACTCTCAAATTGAGATCTAGTCCTCCTTGGGTCATTGGGATCCCCAGCTAGCTCACCTGCTGCATGTAGTGTCTTGGCTTCCCATTTTGGCCTTGTGGGGCTGTTAGGGTCTGCAATAAACTCATATCCATCAAAAAAATAAGAATCAGCATGTTCAACAAACTCTTTACTTACTTCTTGAGGTTCAGGTGGTGAAGAGGCTTCACCAACTTCCACTTCTGCAAGGGGTTCTTCTTCAAACTGAACACACCTTTCAATGAAGGCTTTGTTTGTGCTCAAATTTATCAACTTGTACCCTTTTGAATCTTTAGAGTATCCAACAAAAAGACACTCTTGGCTTTGGGGCTGCAAATCCTCTTCTCTGTCGGGATTCTAGCCCATGACTTTGAGCCAAAAATCCTGAAATGGGTCACATCTGGCTTGTGCCCACTCCATACTTC
>LPNX010651908.1:97574-119950 GCA_001517045.1 Pseudotsuga menziesii | reverse complement strand
AAAACTAGCATAAAGCAGGCTTACTCAAAATAGGCAAATCCCCCATAGGTGTAAAAAGCTGATCCCAAATCTGTCATGGAGCTCACGAATTGGCAAGGGCACATGGTGTAGCTAGGGTTTTACCCCTAGCTTGTGCGAATGAGCACCTACTAAGGAGAAGGGACTCCTTAGTAGCAGTTCAGTAAATGTAAATTAAAATGCTAAAACAGAAATATAAATTACTCTAAACATGTGCATGAAACAGAAAAACAAGATGTAAAGAATGGATTTTGTATTAATGTTACCTCCAATGTGAAGGTTGGTGAAGCCCTTTGCAGTGATCCAAGAGGGTTGCTCCAAGCTCCAACTTGCTCCTTCTCTTTCTCCAATGGTGGAAATGGGCCAAAAGGGGCTCTCAAGGTGAAAGTAGCTCAAGGGTGAGCTAGGGTTTCAAGAGCTACTTTGGCAGAGTAAGGGTGCTTATGATTGTGGATGTGAAATAAGGGGTCTCCATCACCTATTTATAGTTTTTTAGTGGAGTGCTGGCCCATGGTTTTGGAAACCATATGGTTTAGGACAGTTGTTTAGGGTTTTTTCCTCCTTTTCCTCATTATTTTATATTTTTTCTTCCCTTTTGGGGATTTTTGCTATTTTAGAGGAATTTTGGATATTTTTGGAGGAAAAAAGGGGGTTTTGGCCTTTTGGAGGCATTTTAGGCCTTTTGGAGGCTTTTTAGATGGTTTTATGGCCTTTTGGAGGCATTTTAGGACTTTTGGAGGCTTTTTAGTGGGATTTGCAGGGTTTTTAAGGGAAATATGGTAGGAAAATGGACAAATGAGCCATGTAGTGGGGTAGATGAGGTAGTGAACACTTTTTGGGTGTTAATAGATTGCCCCCTGATGTGCGAGGGCAGGAGCTCATCGTATGGCCGATGGACATCATAAATCATATATGGTTTTCTTGGGGTGTGGAGAAGCGAAGAAACAAACTGAAGCCCGGAACAACGATCCCGAACCAACTGCAAGAACTAAAAGTACATAACCTCAATAATGGATGAGGAATCATTTGATCATATGGACGAGGTGGGAATTCCCATGCTCGTATCAGGATATACCATAATAATAACAATGGGGTCCAAATAATGGGGACTTGACATATACATGGCCTCAAATACTGAATGAGGAAGAATCTCAATATATGGACGAGGCGGGTATACCCATGCTCGTATCAAGATATATAAAAATAACTGTGAGGCCCGAAAAGGGGGACCTGTAGGATACATAAACAACCACTGTGTATATCATAAGGGTCCAGAAGGGACACAAATCTAGGACATACTGCTGGGCTGACCATATCTGAGCTGAAAAACTGATGCACTGGAATGACAGCAGTGCTACTGAATATGGTACCAAAGGAACTGATGAGCTGTAATGACAAGGGTCATACTCGCAATGGTACACTGAACTGGAACTAAATTGGGTACTCAAGGAAGCATGGAACTGGATGGCTTCCGAATACAATTGCCAACGCAGCCCGGACATCCACGGGAACATAGAACTGGGCATTTCGAAGTGACTCACCAATGTGCTAGAGTCAGGGGAAATCCGGGGTCTTCGACAAATAATGGAAGGGATCTAAATCCTGCGCGATTCTCAACAATGCGATCAAGGTGCTGAAGTCGAGCATGTTAGGAACAACCATTTAGAGAGGCAATGATGACTCCTCCCAAAATGGTCCGTAGGCACCCACCACAGATGGTGAGGGGTCCAAGGTGTAGGGGCCTCTGGGTCTATCCTCTGGAATAGAGGGGCTGTCGTTGACAGAGGGAGACCTGCAACTATCAAGGAAATGATGTTTCCTTAACAGGAGCGCGAGGTGGAAAAACGAAATGTGATAGTACTGATGGCAGGATTAATAAACTGGGGGGAATAACTGGGCAAATAGAGTTGGTGGACTCAAACTTCCTTTGTTCAGAGTATGATGGCAGGGAAGATCGGGCAGCATATGAAACTGACTGGTGGTAAAGGGATCATAGCTGTATTGGATATGGGAGGGTGACTGGGCTGAGGGAGACTCAAGCTGTGGTAAAATGGCAGGAAACTGCAGAATACTCTGAACAAAGGCGACCTAATTGGGGGTGCTACCGAGAGGATCGATCATAGCGCCAAGAGGCATGGGGGGACTTCTTCATGGGTTAGGGAATGAGAAGAAGTGTGTATATAAAATGGTACTGTCGTGTGGATTTATACGAGCCCAGGACAGTTCATGCTCGTGGTTGCTTTCAATTTTAAGGATTCTGAAAGCAAATAAGAAGACTCTGAAGTAATGAAATGGTATTGTCATGTGGATTTTACGAGCCCAGGATAGTTCATGATCGTGGTTGCTTTCAATTTTAAGGAGACTGAAAGCAAATAAGAAGACTCTGAGGTGATGGAATGGTACTATCGTGTGGATTTAACGAGCCCAGGATAGTTCATGCTCATGGTTGCTTTCAATTTTAAGGAGTCTGAAAGCAATAAGAAGACTCTGAAGTAGTGGAATGGTACTGTCATGTGGATTTTACGAGCCTAGGACAGTTCATGCTCGTGGTTGCTTTCAATTTTAAGGAGTCTAAAAGCAATAAGAAGACTCTGAAGTAATGGAATGATGCTGTCGTGTGGATTTTACGAGCCCAGGACAGTTCGTGCTCGTGGTTGCTTTCAATTTTAGAGAGTCTGAAAGCGATAAGAAGACTCCAGGGGGGTACATCAGGCCATGTGTCAATGTGGTGCTCTATAATGGCAGGGTCAAGACTGGGCATTTCAGTATAGGACCAGGAAAAGACATCATAGAATTCTCTGAATAGTTTTTTGTATTCCTCAATATCTTGCTCACTGCAAGAGGCTCCTAAAGTAATGAGTTCGGGGGTGCTTCCTGGGGCAGCGATATCAATTTGGAGGATAGGTGAGATGTTGGCCATGTTACCCTCTTCGAAGGCATCGGGAGCAGGAATAGGGTCCTTGAACCAGTCAACCTTGGGGGAAGGAAGTATTTGGATTCAACTGCAAACTGGGTAGCAGTGTTAGAGGAGGATTCATCTGGGAGGAAGTATGAACGATGGTGCATGTCATCCCAGGGATACGTCGGGGCAGTGAGAGCCTCGAGAATCTCTTCGTCAGTACATAAAGTTTGTGTCATCAAATCGGTTGATGAGGGAGTAGGGGCGGAAGAGATCATATAAATGGTATTAATCTCTTTGGAAGGGGGAGAGACCAGGGGGAGGATCTCCTCACTGGTGGGTGGTGCCGTCTCAAGATCCGGATTGTTCATCTCATAGAGAGCTACTCTGTAATCGGGGAGATCGGGACAGTGATTTGTGTAATGCTTGTAAACACCGCATATGGCACAGGGGTGGTTAGTGCACAGGGATTTGTCGCGAGGATTAGGGGTTGACTCTAGTTGGACAACCGATATACTGGGGTCGTCATCAATCATTTGTATGTGTTCCTGTAATTCCGGTAATTGAGGACATTGGTGAGTCACATGGCTGAACTCATCGCACAGTGAGCATTTGGGAGGAGCACGAAACACAGGGGGGTTTTTGACTGTCTTGGGAGGTGGGACAGCAGAGTAAGGTTGGGGGCCTCTGCCCCCAGTGGGTTTGGTAAGAGGAGGGGGGGGGGTCATGGAGGACGATGGGGTAGCAACACCGGGAGGTGGTTGACTAGTAGTGACAATGGGTTGCACCGGTTGCAGGACGACATCTGGTGTCGGTGGGGGAACGGGAGGCGAAAGATACCAAATGGGTAATCCTAAGGTTAAACCAGGAAGGCTGAGGGTAGCCATGACCGGGGCGCTAACTACTCCTGATGGAGGGAGGAGGAAAGGAATGGTATGGATGGGGGAAGCACCAATGTGGCTAGGTACCAAAGGGGGTTTAGGAAACAAGGGCAGTTGATTAGTAGGAGTTCGCATATTATGGGACAGGGTACACAGGTCAGACACGTCAGTGGAGGGTGACGGGGGTGGAATAAATTGGAAGGTCGAGGTCATGGGCGCATCTGAGTAAAATCAGGGCCCCATAGAGGAAACAACTGAAGTGGTGGCACTTGAAACAGGTTGTTCAACCATGGGGAGAACATTTTCGGGTGCCGCGGGGGCATTGGGATCATGGTAGGTGAGTTGGTCAACCTTGACCACGCGTCCCTCATGAGGGAACATCATGGTATGAAAAATAGAAGAAGCAACCGCCCGCATGGCATACATGTAGCTACGGCCAAGTAAAAGGTTATAATCAAGCTGTGCATTAATAACCTCGATGTTGATGAGGACAGTTTTGCTAGCCAGTTAGATGGGGACGTTAGTTAAGAGGCCTTGTGGTTGAGCTGAATGACCATCGTAGGCTCGCAACACAGTAGAGGACTAATGGAGAGTGGGGGATCCCATTTTCTGCCAGATGGAGGTGGACATGACACATGTAGAGGCACCTTCATCAATAATGCATCGATGGATGACAAAATTTCGAATGGAAACGGAAACTTGGAATGCTAAAGTGGAAGGCATGCGGGGTTCGGATTGGTCCAAATCAAATGCCATTACATTCGAATCATTTGGATTGATAGCCCCAATGGCTGAGAGTAAAGTCTTGCGCTGCGAAGGGTATTTTTTTAAGACTTCTAATGCAGACATGGCTGCGGGAGATTGGGCTAAGTCATCAACAATGTTGTAGTTTTACACAGCGCGCGCATTGGAGTTATTGTTAATACGGCGAAGTGGGAAACAAGGTGCTTTGGGAGCTCCATCGAGTGGAGGTGGAGGTATACGTAACACCTGATTGGTGGGATGAGCGTTAGTGGGTTTATCGGCAGGAGGGGCTTCAGGGGTGGAGCCATATTGGTTCCGCCGAGTTTGGAGGTGGACCTCATCGGAGGACATCATCAATAAGTGGTGGGTACCTGAGTCATGCATGGGTTGATCAGGAGCAGCGTAAGTGATTTGTTGTTGGGTTGGTGCATTGGCTTGAGGGGGAGCCAATGGTTGGGTGTTCACTACGCCTTGGGTTGGTAAGGGGTTTTGCAGCACCAAAGGTGGCTGCTGAGGTTGTGGGGGGTTGGGTGGTGCTTGAGGAGCCGCCTGCCCTTAGCGATGGGCATCTTCAACCCAAAGTTGCTAAACTCGCTCCATGTGTGGGAAAAAATGTGTGTAGTGGCCATAGACCCCGCAAATAGAACAAGGATGGTTTGTTCGCAAATTAGGGTTTTTAGCCTGCTTGGGCGGGCGATCAGGGTTTTGGTTAGCAGGGGCCGCATTATTATTATCAAGGGGATTAGGGGGTTGACCAGCTTGGTTTGTAGGTTGGTTGTTCCCATGATTCCGGCCCCTGCCGCGGTTTTGTTGGCCCTGGTTGCGTTGGTTGGTCTGGTTTTGCTGCGGGTTTTGTTGGGCGTAAACTTGCCCTTGGGCAGCAGGTGGATTCTGAGGTTGCGTAGGTGTAGGAGCAGGCTGTGGTGGATGATATGTAGGTGGAGGCTGCGCAGGTACAGCAACTTGAGTGGGTTGCTGATAGTGCTACGGAGCAGGTTGTGGGTTTGCCGCAGGGGCGGCCTGTGGCGGGAAATAAGCGGGTTGGGATTGTGAAGGTGCAGGAGCTGGTGCAGCCTGCTGGTGGTAGTAGGGCTGAGGTGCGACCGGGGGGGCGTAAGTGGGAGTCACGTGACCGAAACACTGAGGTGGACATGAGGGTCCATGGGAATGATGGTGATGTTGCATGGGAGCATATGAGTTGGTGGCTCCAGGCTGTGAGGTATCCCGCGAAAGGTCAGGGCCAGGGGTAGGACGTGCTATGGAAAATGGCTGAGGATGCGAAGAGACACGTCCAATGATACCGTCGGCAGTGTGGGATGCCCCCGGCGCATCGTGCTGGGAGGAATCGCTGTGAGGGGTGTCAGGTATGATGGTATAGAGATAACCCGACTGGGCATAAATGAGGTCGAATTGTTGGGCCTTAAGGATGGCCTCTTCTTCAGACTGGGGTCTTTCGGATGCCACATCCTTAGCAATGACAGGAAGAAGGGATTTGAGGAACCAATCTAGGAAGATCCGGTCGTCTAATTTGATTTTGCATAAGCTATGGCGTCGACGCCACTCATGAATGTGGTCCGTGATGTGGGTAGCCATGCTTTGTCTGCATGAAAGGAGGATCTCAATGCCTGCATCATAGCGAACAGGTAACTGGAAGAACTACAGGAAAGTCGAGGCAAGGGAAGAAAAGGTGGCATGGGTTCCATGGGGTTGCTCGATATACCACTTGGCTGCAGAGCCAGTCAAGGTGCGCTGTAATAGACGAAGGCGGATAGAGTCGTCCACTATGGAGTTGGAGGAACACCATAGATGGAAAGACATAATGTGGTTTTGTGGGTCCTCACCTGCCTTGCCCTCGAACTTAGGGATGTCAGAGGGGAGCTTGGTGGGCATGTGAGGCAACGCAGGGTCGTGTTGGATAGGGTCGTTGGTCAATCTTGCTAGGTTAGGCAGGTTGAGGCTAGCCATGAATGGAAAACTAGAAGAAGGATGTGACACGGTAGTGGGTTGGGCCAAGTTGGGGCCAATGCCCCCAAGTGGAGGGGTAATGTTAGGGAGGTTTCCCCCAAGTGGGGGAACTAAGGTGGTATAGGACGGTCCTACACCACCATGGGTAGTGTGAGTCACTGATGGAGTGGGAATAGGTACCGTGAGGGGAAAGGTAGATGGGGACCCTGTGGAGGGCATACCCACAGCGGGTGTGGTCACTGGTGTAGTGGTGGATGTGCCACCAACGGTCCCTACCATGAAGGGAGTGGAAGTCACGCTAGCCATGGGGCTAGTAGGGGTAGTGTAAATGGGGTTCTCAGACTCGAGCTCAGAATCAGAAGTGAAATAAGGGGCGTCAATATCTGGTGACAGAGTCTTATGCCGCTGATGAGTGGAGTCAAGTGAAGATGATTTGTGTCAATGACGGGTGGTGTCAAGTGAACCGTGCTGCGGGGGTTCGCCCTTAAGGCGACGAGAATGTCTCAGGGACTCAATGGTGACAGATGGTGTCAAATCTCTGTGGGTTGAGGTGAGTAAAAAACTGCTCAAAAACCCTAATGCAACCGAGTGTGCAGAAGGAGAGCTCAAAAAAATAGGGCACTCAGGCCAACAACCAACTCAAAACACCTACTGTAACAGCTGTGCTACAATAGGTGGAGTGTCAACAGAAATGGTCAGAATACCAACAAACAGCAGGTTTCCTAAAAATAGAAAACAGTGGACTCACTAGACTAAAAGGAGGTAAGGGAGCATGCAAACACCTAACTAAAAGTATTCTGACTCAACTAGACATATCCTTTGCAAGGTGATGAAATCCAAGTCAGACAATATGAATAGGAAAGCCAAGTGGCTAAGATATCCCCCTACTGGGAGGGACACCGGGTAGTCAATCCTAGAAGAATGGCAACTAAGATACCCCGTTCATGACACATCCAGAAAGGTGAATCTGTCGTTTGGTCCTTTTACCGCAATACCCCTATTCAGGGATATCCTGAGAACTGCGAAAGGTAGCCCTTCAGTTACTGAATGGAGTGCGGTATTCCACTCAGGCCTCCGGAACCAGTCTCGCGGCTTCAACCCTCCTAAGGGAGAGGCCCTCTGGTAAACTGGTTGTGACCGTGCCAAAAAGTACTAGGGGATTTTGGTTCCCTAATTGGAAAATAGCTATGTCTCAAGTGTAAGTAACCGAGGGATGTTATTGGAAGCTTATCCCCCCGATCCTACCTAACTACACAGATTCTTTTGTGTTCCCCAAGTGGGGTTAGAATATTGGTCGAGTTAAGTAGTTTTTTAAGGCTCACTTGAATTATGTGACAGAGTGTGTGCTCGTGAGGTGATGAAACCGAAAATAGAAGTGCCACACAAGGTGGCAACTTTCTACCTAACAATAATACTGAATTCAAAACTTTAACATGCAAAATTTTCTGAATTAAAATGCTGAAATTTGAAACAGATTCTGTAAAAGGGAACAGAAATGATGTTGCAGAAAAGGCTGTAGGGAAGTAGGGCTGCAGGTAGAACAGATGGCTGTGCAGATGCAGAAAATATTGCAGCAAAGGGGTTGGGTTCAAAAACAGGACCGCGGGTCTGTGGCGAAATCGGGCGGTCAGACCGCGGGTTTGAGGGGAATAGGCGCGGACAGGTCACGGATTTATGGCCGACAGAAGCAGTCGGACCGTAGGAAATAGGAAAACAGCGCAGTCGAATCGCAGGAAAAGGGCAGACAGACGTGGTCAGGTCGCAGATAAGGGGCTAAAAGTCGCAATCGGGATGCGGGAAAATGGCCGACAGGCGCATTCAGATCGCAGCAAACAGGCTGATTAGCGCGGTCGGATCGCAGGTAACAGACTTAAATCCGTAGGCAGGGCGCCGAAAATAGTCTGAGAGCCACGGTCATGTCGCAGGTAAAGGCCTGAAAGACGCGATCGGGACGCGACTGCAGAGGGAAAAGATGCGGTTTACGGCGACCGAAAGGGACAGCCGAAGGGAAAAATGAGAAATTATTGCAGAAAACTAAACAATTTTTTAGACTGAAACCAGAAATTCAAACCTAGGGGAGTCACCAAAACTGTAGCTAGGGTTTTACCCCTAGCTTGTGCGAATGAGCACCTACTAAGGAGAAGGGACTCCTTAGTAGCAGTTCAGCAAATGTAAATTAAAATGCTAAAACAGAAATATAAATTACTCTAAACATGTGCATGAAATAGAAAAACAAGATGTAAAGAATGGCTTTTGTATTAATGTTACCTCCAATGTGAAGGTTGGTGAAGCCCTTTGCAGTGATCCAAGAGGGTTGCTCCAAGCTCCAACTTGCTCCTTCTCTTTCTCCAATGGTGGAAATGGGCCAAAAGGGGCTCTCAAGGTGAAAGTAGCTCAAGGGTGAGCTAGGGTTTCAAGAGCTACTTTGGCAGAGTAAGGGTGCTTATGATTGTGGATGTGAAATAAGGGGTCTCCATCACCTATTTATAGTTTTTTAGTGGTGGAGTGCTGGCCCATGGTTTTGGAAACCATATGGTTTAGGACAGCTGTTTAGGGTTTTTTCCTCCTTTTCCTCATTATTTTATATTTTTTCTTCCCTTTTGGGGATTTTTGCTATTTTAGAGGAATTTTGGATATTTTTGGAGGAAAAAAGGGGTTTTTTGGCCTTTTGGAGGCATTTTAGGCCTTTTGGAGGCATTTTAGGCCTTTTGGAGGCTTTTTAGTGGGATTTGCAGGGTTTTTAAGGGAAATATGGTAGGAAAATGGAAAAATGAGCCATGTAGTGGGGTAGATGAGGTAGTGAACACTTTTTGGGTGTTAACACATGGGAAAGCTAAAGAGTAGTGGAATGGAAGCTCATACATGCTTTTGCATGGAGAAAATAGTGGAGGATGAAGAGGACAAAAAACTAGTTCACCTCACCTAGTCTTGCTTTCCTATGTGCCTTAAAACACTGAAAAAGGAGGCAATAAAGCAGAAAAAGCAGAAGGGCGCCTAGGAGGCTAGGAATAAAGCAGATTTGATTCCTAAGGCTTTCCCAAGCGCTACATGAGTTAGATATGGCAAGTTTCACCTCTATGGATAGGTAATTAGCAACTTGCACAAGGTGGGACTCATGAACTAGGCAAATAAGACAAAAATAAATGAATTAATGTCTAAGTAGGTAATACTATGGGTTGATTATTGTAACATTGTGAAGTAATACTGGATGGTCTACGGATTCTGAATCTTCACATTCTTCAACTGGTTCCTCAAAGTCATATTCTGGTTTATGTTCTTCCCTTCAAACAGTTTGGTTAGGGCATCAAACATAGCTTTAGGGAGGACACCTATGGTATGAGGTGATCCTTGATAGAATCAGAAATGATCCTCCTTCCATAACCAACTTCTTCTTATGTAAGGCCTTTGCCTCATCTCCCTCTGGAATTGGAACCTCCTCATTGATATAGGAGTCCAACTCATTTTCTTCTAGGACCAGGGAGATCCTATACTTCCAAGCTCAGAATTTATTAGCTCCGTCAAGATTTTCATCAAGATTGGTATGATGAGACATATTTAACTAAGAACCTCAAATGGAAATACAAAAGATTTAGATCTTACCAGGTCAAGATGTCGGATCTGGATTTGGAGCTAAAATCCTGCAAAGCTGGTTCAGGAGCAAATTAGGGTTTTTCTTTTCCAGAGTTCTGTCCAACTAAATTATTTGAATTTGATCCCTAACTTTGATTTTAGGGAGGAGATAAATCCAGGCCTGGGCTCACTGAAAAATTCCTCTTATGTGAAAAGCCCTAATTTTTGGCAATAGTGTCGGGTCCAAAACTGAAAAACCTCAGACTTGGATTATGCTTCGACAAAAAGATACGCTCTAGGGAGGAGATTTATTCCAACCTTCTTTTGCTGAAAGCATATGGAGAGAGATCCATAAAGTAGGAATCCCTAGTTCCCACAGCTGCACAGTGTCTTCTTCTCAGGTTAGCTCTGATACCATGTTAGTTTTTAATCAATTAAGCTAGCATTATGTTAAAATCTTTAACTGAGAGAAAAACAAATACAATAGTCAAACACAAGAGACAATGAACAAAGTGTTTTTCCTTGAGGAAACCATAAATGGAGAAAACCCCACAACTTCCTCAAAGATAGAATCAACACCAAAAGTAAAACCCCAAAACAGTAAGATGATCTCCTGACAGCAGTAACCTCTTTCTTCCTTGCCCCAGTGTCTTTCTCTTCCTCATCTATGCGCTACAACTGAGTGTGAATGAGTGTGTGTGTTAAATAGAGAGGCAAACTCTCCATTTATACTGATTCCTGACATGACTAAAACCCTACTAGGGCCGACCTCTCTAGGAGATTCTCATAACCCTAGTGCCCCGGAACTGCGGGGACTTTAACCCTTAGACAATAGGAGGGTTACCCAAAATAACTTGACATGACTTGTTTACATTATAGATCCTCCCAATCGGAACATCGGGGCATGACATGACTCAATGATATTACAAATAGATCCCAGAATAAACATCGGGTTACAATACATAAGAAATACAAGTGAATACATTCCGAAGTGACAATTACATCAACATGAGGGAAACCCTAAAATCTTGATTCCCTAGTTTTCTCCTAGCAGTATTGTCTGTGTAAAAAATGGAAAGTCTCCAAATTTGATTATGCTTCCTCCAAACGATGCACCCTCCTAGGGAACGTTAGTATATCCCTATTTTCTTGAGGATATTTGGAGAGAATACCTTGAACTATGAAGCCCTAGTTTTTGCAACTGCACAGTGACTTCTTTCAGAGTAGCTCTGATACCATGTTCATTTTTATACTTTAATTCAAATTGATTAGGATCTTTATCTGAAAGAATAACAAGCAAAACAAGATACATAGTATGCACAAGACACAAATATTGTACTTGCGGAACCATAAAGGATAAAACCCTGCAAACTTCCTCAGAATAGTTATGTCACTAATACAATATCACAAGATGGAAAAATCGTAGAATAATAAGTCTTCTGCACTTCTCTCTCTTTATCCCCTAGTGAACTTGTCCTCTCTCTCTCTATCTCTCCTAATGTGCACGATAGAGTGAGTGAGTGTGCGTTCAAATAGGGAGGGTTCCTCCCTATTTATATTCTTCAATTGTGTGACTCACTTAACTAACTAGGTCGATCATGTTATCTCTTTGGGGCCAACCTACCTAGGAAGACTCAAAAATACTATTTACTTTATTTATCTTAGGCACTATTGCCCCGACTTACAACAAATGGTTCACCTTAATGACCAAACATAATAATGACATCCCAAACGAAGGGAAAACATCTCCGATGGGGTTACAACAATATACAATGATAATGTAAAACATAATATCTTATGAAGTTGTAATTACGACAACATTATGGCGGTTGTTGGAATACATCCAAGTGGTCAAGTCTACATAATTGTTGGCAAAGGATGTATTTATGTGCATTCCTTCCAGTTCCTAGGAGTAGATGAAATTATAGAATGAAATTTGATTACTGTGCATTGAGGAGAAACTATAAATACCAGTATCCATGAAGCAAAGAGGGACTTTTTTTGTTGGCATCAGCGGTATAGTTGTTAGGTTGTAAGGTTTGTAGAGAGGCCTGGACCGACGGGAATAAATTTTTAAACTCTTCTTGTGCATTTTGTTTGTGGTTCAAATAAACTTATGTCTATTGAGCATTGGGTAAATACCATTCCCTCTTGCATATGTATGTTCTTTGGTCGATGTCCATTCTAACTAGTCAAGCAGAGACTTGTATGTAATTCCTCTTATAAAAAGAGATTGTTTCCTATTTAATTGAAAGTCATCATTCTTTACAACAATTGTGGTGTGTGTGTGTGTGTGTGTTTGCATGCATTTTTTTGTGCATGTTGATCAAGGTCAAAAATCAAGGTCGTGTCTACATCATAATACAATGCAGAAAATAAATTGAATAAATTTTTATTTCCATAATAATGCAAGTATGTAAATTAGCATTATCCTTTGTTTGTGAAATAAATGGTGGGGGTAAGATTAGCAATAACTCTTTGCATTCAATGAATAAATATTTTCATTATATTCACTTTTTCTAGGTCTCATTAAAAAATGTCACGACAAATAACAAATATTTGTTGCACCTAAATTTTTACAAGTTATACACCAACTTGCAATGAGTAAATTAGAGATAACAAAATGGTCATCTTTTGACCAAACCACGTCCTGTTATATAGACTATATTGAAGAAAAACAATAATTTCTTGTCAACTGCATTGGTTGATATGCATTGAACTAATAATCTCAATACATCATTCTAAATGGAACTTGTAGCATATAAATTTTTTTGTACGTTTCCAGTTTATCTGTATAGTCATGAATTTTTTTCCATTGTTGCCAATATTTGTGACTTTTCTTGTCATTGTCACCTAATTCTCATAAAAAAATGTTATGATATAGGTATCTCATTGTTTCCTAAAACTCCTCAAATACTTAAGTTGAAAAATGAGGGAGAAAGAGTAATTCCTTACTATTATCCGCTACCACACATTCCCTATGTGGAACTAGCGGTACTCATCTTAGAAACGCCCTTTTACCATTTGAAAAGAGTGGTGCCACTACCTGATTCCTGTTTACAAGAGGTGATGCTCTTCTATCACTGCATGTATTCCTCATAAAAGGCGTGTTGCTCAACTTATGAATTCAAGAAAGAGAGGTTTCGAGAGGCTTTTCGAAGATGGAATTCATGGAGCCTCATCCCTATGAATCAGGATAGTTGGAACTTGAGATCCCCTATCCTATAGATGATCCATCTACCTCTTTCATCACATCCTCACCCTACTCTATCCTTTAAAGCCTTTATATAGTAGCTCACCCGTCATGGGAAAAGGGAGAAATAATGTGTGATAACATCTAAAATATGGCCAAATTCCCTCGAGTGATTAGGACGAAAGTTGAAATATTTCAAGAAAGATCCTATTGAGAAGAGTTCTCAACACCAAGGCTTGGTTGTGTTCTATCCATATTTATTTTTTGATGCAAATATAGTTTCTTTCCCATTAACATTGTATACCTTGTTCTTATGCTTTGTTTATTGTTTAACTCCTTGGTCTTTTACATAGGATTACAAATTATCTTGTCACTCTCGCTTGGTTTTTTTCCTTTTTCTTATTGTAAGTTCCCCACATAGCTCAAACAAATCAAGGTTCATACTTCCACATCCTGTAAAAGGTAAGGAGAGCAACCAATTCAAGTATTTTAGTTAATCCTAGGGAAATATTGTTTATTATGTAGGTTTTTTGTTCTAGTTTTGAGTCATTCAAGCTAGGGAAATAGCCTTTCTTTGCATTGGCTAAGTATTTCCATTAAGAAAAGTGGCGACTACACTTAGGAGAGATTAAATTCTTGGTCATGTAGTAAGCTTTTATTTAATTTGCAATTTCAATTCATAGATCTACTTGTTAATTTGAGAGATTTGATTTGAAATTGGTATATTTTCATCTATTTTCCTCTGATTATTCATGTTCCTTTCTTTATTTGCTATTTGGATTCATTATTCAAGATCTAACACACTTCTTGTTTCTCCATTTTTGTGTTTTCAAAATCTATTTTGGACACCATACTTAGGATGAATAAAAAGTGAGGCCACCTCAACATTTGTTAAGGAAAATCGTGATGCCACCACCAGTTTTCAATGGACGAATAGCGGTTTCACCACTCTATACATGTTTACAAGGAGCGGTGTCAGGATACCAATGCTCTGTACTGATATTCCAAAGTGTAGTTCCAGGTATGTTCATGTGCCCTCATTTGATTTTTGAATTTTGCATATATGTTTTATTTTCTGAGTTTGTTTTTGGCTTTGTTACTGATAGTTACATTCATTGATCAAAATATGGAAAGGTTTATAGTCTTGATTTGGTTTTATCTTCAAGAGTGATGATTGATTTTTTCCTTTGAGGATTCTCATTTATTTTTCTTTGATATGAATAGTTAGTACTTTGAAAATAAATGATTTGTTTTAGATCTATGATAGTTGTTGTATTCAACATAAAATAAAAGATTTCATTCTTTTGTTTTCTTCATAAATTGTAAAAGATTTCTTATATGCTTTTTATTGCAAAAAATTGAGAAACAAATAATAAATTTAAGTGTAGAAAGGACTCTTGATTAGTCTGATAAATTTTCAAGTGTTCATTGTAGGTTTCTTCTTGTTTTTTTTCTTCTCATTGTAACAAAAGAACAAAAAAAATTGTTTCTTAGTTAGTCTTTCTTTTAATTGAAGATATGAATGTTTTGTGTGAAAAGTAGTAGCATATTTTCGTTTAAAAGAGATCTCATTTTTGTTTTCAATTTGCATTAGAAATCTTTGTTTTCTTAGAATAGAAATGAAACAAAAAGATTGATATAATTTTCTTTGGGATTTGTTTTTGTTTCGAAAGGAAACAAATCGAACCTCTATCCTTCTTTTAAGTAGGTCATACTCAAAAGTTAAAGTGAAAAACTTACATTTGCATACTTGTATGGTTTTATATTTCTGTTTTTCACCTCATGCATCCACTTAATCGTACAAGATAAAATTAAGCACTAGTCTAATTTAAAATATTTAGCAAGAGGTGATAGGTTAGAGGCATGTTCCGATGTCTTTAAACGTAGGAGTTGCCATTTATTTCCTTCACTGCATACTGGCGATCGTGTGGTTCTTCCACGTACTTGTTGGTATATCAAACAACCTTTCACATACCATTGAGGTATATCAAAAGGTACGTCACATAATCAACAATATATAGGAAGTCCCCTTTTGAATGGCTGTGCATTAGAAAACACTACTACAGAGTTGAGCTCCCACGTATCTTGTGTATATCAAGAGACACTTATAGTGGTCCTAATACCAACTGAGAAAATCCCTTTGATTGTCTTATCATCGCAATACACCGAGAACAGTACTGGGGGAGATTACTACACACGTACCATCCAAGTAGTCAGGTATTTAGTCAAGGGTATGGTACCAATCCTCCTTATCGTGTTTTAGTATTGGACCTTATGGTATATCATGAGTTGTGATGATCTTACGATTCTGTGAGGATCCAGACCTTGAATCCACTCCTATCATGGTTTTTTCTTGTTTCTTTAGCTTGAATAGTGCTTGTTTTTCTTGATTAGCTAGAAGTTTATTTTTTAGATCAGTTTGACCTATCAAGCTCATTGATTTCCCTTAGAGACGGTCCTGTCATATATAGGGATTATCACCTGAGTTTATTTTGAATCATATGACCAAGTCTCCTATGGAACGAGAGATGGAAATAAATTCTAAAATAGGAAGTGCATCTATTCTTGAATTGGAATGAGTTCCAGTTACAGAAGAGGTGGGTGAGTTCTCTCCTCCTGCTAATGTTTCTATTAATGAGTATTAAGTGCCACCTATAATGGAACAACCCTCATCTCATGATCCATATTTTTCCATACAAACCCTTCAAGGGTTGCATTCTACCAGTTCCAACCTGATGATCCAGTTACCACCTTAGGACATGCTATCTCCGAATTCGGTTCTACGAGTGCCTCTAATGTCTCCTTGATAGAGTTAACCCCTAAGCCTAGAAGAGTATTCCCTTATGTTCTACCAAATGATAATCTTGGTAGGTCCTTAAACATCCCTTCTAGTTCAGTTTTGGCTAATGCTCCTCCTGCTCCAACTGTCACTAAATTAACCACTTCGATGGGAATTCCACAATCTACTCCAAATCCAACGTCAAACTCTTCATTCATAAGTCCACTTATTCCTTCCATGATTTTTCCAAATGTTTGAAGTCAATATTTTCCTTCCACATCTTATGCAGCTAGAGGACCTTATGTACCTTTTTTCCATAATATTTTAGGACCTAATCCTCCAGTTGTAGGATCCATTGGACCTATCGATTATGGTCATGCTTCACAACCACTTGCATATGCTTGGGCTCAACCACAACATCCCACTACTGGTGTAATACCCCCTGAATTAATAATTGTTATTATTTATGATAGAAAATACTTTAGTTATTATTTTATTAGTTTTTAGAGGAGGTCAAGAATAAAACATATTTTTGTAATAAAATATGCTGAGGGGAACAAAAATGGAGATAGTTGTTAAAGAGTGTTCATTGAAACACAAGAGGAAAAAGACAAGTGGCCAAAACCACTAAGTGAGAACTCAATATACAGGAGACATCATCCCCAAAAGTCAGGTCATCACTCCTAGTTGAGTGCTAAAGAGCAGGAGGCTAATAAATGACCAAGTCCTAGGAGAAATACTATATATTAGTATGTCTATGAGAAGTAGGAGGCTAGAATTGGACGGGAATTAACATATGTGAAATGCAAGAGATGGTACATTGAAATTTTTTTCTCTTATGGTTTCGCGAATAGTCTCAGGGGTTCTGGAGCAAGTAGCTTTGTTGCTCTGGGAGTTGGTTGGGAGGAACAACTTCTCCACTTTTGTTTTCCCAGCGTTGTTGCCAGGTTCTTACTAGGTTGCCTGTGATTGATTTTAGCTATAGTAGAATGTGTATTTTAATGATTCAATCACAGTTATACATCTAGGAGAAATGTTTATGCATCCATATTTTATGTAGTATATTATATCTATACAGTGTTAGATTATTACCCAACGCATCTGAGATCGGGAATCCATACCCTCATCAAGGATTGCTAGCAATGTTATTACTATAGTAATTAGTAATTTGTTATGAGTATAATTATTTAGATTTGGTTGTTATTGATCTATTATGGTTTTGAATTCAATACTTGTTCTTTAAATTATGTACAATTCTATAAATTATTCCCGTTAAATTAATCTCATAAACCCCTATACAAATCAAGACTATTCAAATCGGGATCTTTGGAATCAATTTAAAATCAATTATGGATATTTTAGTCATAGATATCAATGGCTATAACTTATTCAGCTAATCAATTAAGTATATTCTAAGTAAGGGCGTAGTTTTTATTTGATACAAAATCGACGGATGAGATCGAAGCCACAAGAGAGAGACGACTCATAGGAGTTGTAGAAGAACATTTTGGAGGGTTAAATTATGTTCTGCAATATGCAATCTGCATTGCGGAAGGTCAAATACAAAAGAATAAATTATATCAGCTAAAAATATGTTCTGCAATCCGCAATCTACATTGTGGAACATAGAATGTGGAAGTATAAATTATAACAGTTAAAAATATGTTCCGCAATCAGCAATACGCATTATGGAAGGTGAAACGCAGAAGGATAAATTATAAAATTTAAAAGTATGTTCCGCAAACTGCATTACGCAAAGATAATTGCAAAAGGTTATTCTATAAAGAATTAAAGTGTGGTGTGCAATCCACAATATTGCGGAAAGATGATTGCGAAAGGTTATTTTATAAGGAATTAAAGTGTGTTCCATAATCCACAATCCACATTGTGGAAAGCTAATTGCAGAAGGTTCTTTTATAAATAATTAAAGTGTGTTTCGAAAACCGCAATCCACATTGAGAAAGGTTATTTTATAAATAATTAAAGTGTATTCTGCAAGAAAATATTACAAGAAAATAGATAACCTCCAGCTCTGTTTATTTTACAAACCCCAAATCAAACTGAACCATGTCTCCACACATTGAATAGAAATGTAAAGGTCACGAGATCGAATCCCTTTAAGTTATGTAATAAATATAACTACAAATTAAATATCTACTTAGTATATCCCGGTAATTATACATTACATTGATTACTGTTCTCATAACGATCTCCCACGGATTTCCTCAATCTTATAACGAGAATTATGGATACAATGAGTCAAAACACAAGGAACATTAATATGCTAAATCTTGTTTTACTTCAATCTATCTCAGGCCTTATGGGTCAAGCTGTTGAAACATAACCAACACCATATTTGTAGGGGCGTAAGTCCACCTTGTGGCTACCCCAAATAATTCAGAGGCAGATTCTCGACTCATATACTTTAGAACTCATCATTTACAGAGACCATGGAATTGCGTCTTGTAATTTATCTAAATTCTTAAAACCTAAAAAACACACATACAAACTCATAGTTGCAAACCTTTATATTAATTGTAGAAAGTGGTTAACAGGAGGCTAATCCATAAAAATGTTAAAAAGGGGAACCCGCATTGCGAAAGGATAAATTATAACAGCTTAAAGTGTGTTCTGCAATATGCAATCTGCATTGTGGAAAGATAATTGCGGAAGTTTAATTTATGAATAGTTAAAAGGTGTTCCGCAATCTGCATTGTGGAAAGATAACTACGGAAAGTGGGTTTTAGAAATAATATTGTGGATTTAAGAAGGTTTTGGAGCAGTAGTTTCTGTTGATTTGGATCAATTTAGGGTTTCTATCTCTTCCCTGGAATCAACTGATTCATGAGTTTGAGGAAAGATTGAATGAATAAGTAAATTCAATAATCAGCAATAAACTTTCAAAGATCAATAATGCCCTGTGACAGATAAGGAATTAAATAATGTTTCTTAGATATATGTCATATCAGAATAAAAATATTTTATACTATGGATTTTTTAGGGGTGTTACAGCTGGTAACCAATACTATAGTGGGGAACAATATAATAACCCTTTATACATGCCTTACCCAGGAGGTGTTACAAATCAATGGACTTAAAATTATTATGGACCTCAAGTCAAGCCTAGCCTAGGTCAACCATTTATAGGGAAAAATACTCCCAACTACCAACAATTTGAGGGTTACCATGCTCAACCTCAACCGACCTATGGTGTTACTCGGGTGGCCATTCCTTATCACTATTATAATTACCTGCAACCTAATTGGAAACTCCCTTTTTTGGAAACATTGTATTTTCCACATTTGTGTAATTAATTAATGATTCCATCCTACACAACCCTTTTTGGCCAACTATTCTGGTAAATTTACCATTAGACGTCCCAAAATTTGATGGAAAACAAGGAGAAGATCCAAAAACCCATGTCATGACCTTCCATCTATGGTGCTCTTCAAACTCCTTTATGGATGATTATAACTGTTTGTGGCTCTTCCAAAGAACTTTGACCGATACTTCCACTAAGTGGTACATTAAACTTCTACAACATTTGTTTGTGGATCTTAACTCATTGGAAACAACATTTATTACCCATTTCCATCTACCGGTCCATTATGAGATTGGTACATATCTATTGACTTCCCTTTGGAAAAATACCTCCACTCACATATCAGATCACATTCATGAATGGAGGAGATGCCAAAGGTTGATCAAGGATCCTATTCAAGATCAATTTCTAGCTGACTGGTTTGCAAAGTCGGTGTTTCCCCTGTTACCTGAGATGTGGCTATGGGAGGTGTTGTTACTGAGGAACAAGATATTAGACGTGATCAATATTTAGACTTGGTTTATTCCCATTTTGTAACATTATATGATTTAATCCCTAGTTATCCTCGTCCCAGCACAAATCCAACTAAGCCACCCGCTGAACCTCTTGTGGATGGTGTCGTAGGTACAATCCAACCCCCATTCACAATGAAACCTTCCAAGAAGCAGAGTACTTCTCCTTCTACATCATCAAATCCTATTTTTTCTACCAAAATGAATGCAGTAAAATCCTCACAATCACGCTATAATAAAAATAAAGATAAAGGTAAGTCCAAAAAATATAGAAACCAACAGGAGACTCCAAAGACTACGACTCTAGAGAATAAGTCAAAACCAAAAAGGAAAGCTAAGTATCCTTGCCTTTTGTGTGGAGATGAACACTTCACTAATAAATGTCCTAGGCATGAAGAGATAAACAAATTTTTGAAAAATAATCCAACACTGGTAGTCCTAACTGGCCCTTTCCCATCTCAATAACAATTGATATATCATACGTCTTTGCATGGTGCCTCTTCCTCCATTAAGGAAATCAAAATGATTCCCTTCGAAACAATTAAACTAACCACATGAATTGAAACATATAATAAACCTATAGAGAAAAAGGATGAAGGTACTTATTCTAAGAAGACTCCTTCTACTAATCCTTCTTCTCCACCTCCTTCTAATGGCCCTATTGCCATTGAAAACCTATCCTTGGCGATATTTTATGTCCTCCTAAGAGTACGATCAAGAAATCAGTATTTAATCCTAGTGCTTGAGTTTCCTAATTCTATAATATCATCAAAGATTTAGATCATGAACCTTGTTCTATGTCCACCATGGAAATACTCCAAACTTTCCCTATGCAACGTAAAAATGTGTTATCATCCTTAGGGGCCTTAGATTCGGATAATTCTAATACCATTAACTTTCAAGTGGAGAACTTAAAACCAAGACTCTCTCACCAACTTGCATTTCAAATCACAACCAAAGTTATGGATAGGAAGGTTCATTGTACCATATTGGACAAAGGAGTCTCCACCTTGGTCTTATCTATTCCTTGTAGGAGAGCCATTGGTTATCCTGAGGTCAACCGGTCACCAACTACATTAAAATATTTTGGTGGATGAGATTTCCATCCCTATGGCTTGTTACTGGCTTTATCTATTGAACTTGAGGGCAATACCATTTCTATTTAGGTAGAAGTGGTATAATATTTGTTAGATTACAAAATTTTATTAGGAAGAAATTGGTTTTATGCCATGAGGGTTGTCTCCTCATCAGTATTTCACATTCTCTAGTTTCCTCGCCAAGGAAATATTGTAACTATCGATCAGCTTGATTATTGCTCCCCAAATATCACATCAACCGCATCAAATAATGTTCCTTTGTTTGGGAAGTCACCCCCTCCTTATCAATCTATAGGAGTCATACTTTTGAAAGATTCATCCCTTATGTGAGTCTTTGCATCTACTTCTTCCCCTCCTAACACTCAAATTTATGTGGTGAACATGATATCCTCCACTTCCATTGACGTGTCCAAAGGAAAATCAATTGGTGAAACACCTTCTATGAGTCCACCTAAAGCCCTATATCATGTCATTCAATCTTCTTTTGATGCCTACATCGATGATCATCATTTACTAGCATTAGATCCTTACCATTTGCCTTATTGTCTAGATTCCCCTCTCCCTACTCTTGACTATCTCTTACAAAATTTCCCGTTGGATGAGTCCACTATGGAGATTATGAGTTCAGATGAATCTTTATGGGAAGATCATCATCACAAATATTTTTTCCTTCCTAATTCCAATTCAGTATAATCATATTTTGAATCTCTCATTAGTTCTGATATTGTTGAACATCCTTAGTCACCCATACTATTGCAAGGTGTTGACTCTAAAGGGAATCTATGTGACATTACTCAGACCATCCCCATCGACATATCAATACAACCTAGAACTATTGAACATGTTCATGTAGGACAAAATTGTTCAACATCATAAATTGAAAGTTATCAAGCCCTTTTCAAGGAATTTTGAGATGTTTTATTCCTAGAGTAATGAGGAAATTCCTAGGATTGATCCATCAATCGTTGTCCATGAGATCAAGAGTTACCCAACTACAAAACCTGTTAGGTAGAAACTCCTTCAAGTGTACCCTAGGAAAGTTGCAACAATTAAAGCTGAAGTCGAAAATATTTTGAATGTTGGTTTCACTTATCCTATACCATTGACATAATGGGTATATAATATTGTTCCTATTGGTAAGAAGCAGGGCACTATTAGGTTTTGTATCAACTTTAGGGATTTAAATAAGCCTTGTCTAAAAGACAATTACCCTACTCTCTACATCAATCAAATCATCGACAACTATGTTGGAAGTGTCATTTTTCCTTTATGGATGGATTTTCCAGCTATAATCAAATCAAGATACTCCCCATTGAATATGACATTCATTTTCCCATGGGGAACCTTCACCTACCATAAATTGTCTTTTGGATTGAAAAATGTTGAAGCTACATTC
>LPNX010651908.1:0-74466 GCA_001517045.1 Pseudotsuga menziesii | reverse complement strand
TATATATATATATATTGGGGTGTGTTGGTAATTCACCACTATTCGATAAAGAAGCTTTGCATTGCATAATATGTCCCTAAGTAATGGATACGACTAGCCACCTTCCCTATTCTACCTATAAAACGTTATGCCTAGACCAAATCGAATGCTCACAATCCTAGAAAGTGTCTAGATTGGTTTCAACAGACCAACGTAGGATGTGGGGGCAAAGAATTTCCTGGATGGCCTAGTGACTAGATTATGTAATGACCGTGGAAAAAGATTGATGCTCGGAAAAGCATTTCAATTGGCACATATTGCGAATATATACTGCTTTTCTAGGGAAAAAAACATTAGTCCATCGCCCTAGGAACCAATAGTCGTTCACATATTATTGTATAACATGGAGCATATGATTTTCGTAACTTAGCACCTCCATTATGCCTTTTGTGCAATTAATATTAGAGATATATGGACACTTGCGCGAGAAAGTTGATGCGTCAACTATTGCTACAAATTACAGTGAAGAAAAAATTGTCAGTGAAGGACGCAACTTGAATTTATTCCCATACAAAGCTAACCGTACCAATGGGTATGGGCATTTCATTTTGTCACCCTAAAGATTTAAAAGCATTTATATCTATTTTAAAGACAACCTGTGAAGTAAATCTTGTGCTCCATCTATGAAATTAATTCAACTTTAGTCTTGTAGAGTTTCCATTACACCTTAAAGATTAAAAGCATTTATATCCATTGAAAACACAACCTATGAAGTAAATCTTGTGATCCATCTATCAAATTCATTGAGCTTTAGTCTTGTAGAGTTTATGTGTGTCTACATCCAAACAAACAAATTTCCAATAACATTAAAAATATTTTATTTACCCTTAAGTAGGTGGTCTATAATTTGATGGGATTAATACTTTATATTTAAATAATTTGATGGGATTAATACTTTATAATTAAATAATTTGATGGGATATAATTTGAGTGTGTTTAACATTTTAAAATGTGTTTTTTTTGTAAAATGTTATAGGTTTAAATATAGAGGAATAAGATATTTATATCTCATTATACTTGTTATATTTTAGCAAACGAATAGCTAAATTGCTAACAAACTAGTTTAATAATTAAAAAAGTCTACTACAAACATAGTTACCAAATTTTGCCATTCGAATTCCATGTTTCTGCTTTGTTTCCAACAAGCATACGAGATGAAATATAAAAGCATATGATATCTAAACTCAGAGTTTATTACATTGCTTTTAACACTCTTATGGTTATGACCTTCATAACAAATTTTGTTAAACATTGTACAATATAAATTTTTAGTAATGAGTGAGTACTCTCAATTTCTTGTAGAATGGAATAGGATATGGGAAATGTGTAGAGAGCAGATTTGACAAAAGAAAAAAAATAGGAATTTGCATAGACTGATTCAGTTAATTATGATAGTAGTAAGATCTGTATTTATTTAGTTGAAATGTATACCAAAACCTCCTTTTAGTTGTGTTCATTATACTTTCTGGAGCTACAACTATTGATAAAATCTTGCTATTAAAAAAAATTAAAAAATTTCATTTTTATATACACTTGAAATTTTAGATATATTGTTTATTTATTCCAGTATTACAAATTTTTAAATGTTTTTTCCCTGCTAAATAGTTTAATTTCAAACTCAACCTCGATAACTATGCCTTCAATTTATGGAATACATATGACTTCATTTTCTTAATATGATATAGGTCTATTCAAAGAGTTACATCTACTTTTCTCTAAACCATTCATTACATTTCGAACCAAAATAGTTCTTTTTAATATTACTGTGGCCTTTTATACTTTCCTAATTTTTAGAACATTATACCATGTAGGACCTTAGTCTCATTCATTTTTACCTATGTTAGATGGTCTAAACCATGGTTTATGATGTTTTCCTAAGGTTGTTGGGGGTTTTGGACCATTAATGACACCTAGCACCCTCTTTTTTGTCAACCAGTAGATAAGGTGCTCTATTTATGACCACTTGGTGCCTAGGGGTTCTCCTACTCCTTAATTTATGGATTTGGGTTGATTAGGGGTGCTCATGCATTGTATTTGGCTGATTTTGTCTTTTTTCCTCTTTGGGATTCCTAGAGCCACTTCCATGCCTCCACTCACTCCACCACACCTGGGCCACCTTCATTTATGCCCACCCATGCCATCCCAATGTTCACATTAGGCATTCGTGACCATTTGAGGTTGTTTGGGATCCTATTGGTCAACTTATGGGGGTTTTGAGGTCCAATGTAAGCCTGCCACATGTTTTCCATTTGACTGCCTCCAAAGGCTAACAATTTTATCCTATTGTATTATAATGATGATCTATACATTTTTACATGTTGGAATGCAATAGAAACTTGAATTATTAGCACAATTTGTTTGTGTCAATTTTTCCTCTTTTCATTGTTTTTCTCATGCATTGTCAAATTCTAGCATTGTGAGGATTCTCTTAGTTTCTAGATCTTGTTGTGAGTCATAATTTAACATGGTATCAAATATCAATGAGATTATGATCGAATTCAGATAGTTCATAGGGTTCGAATTAGGAATCTAGGATTTCCTCCAAAGGATTGAATGTTTGCATTGCAAGTTATTTAGTGGTTCTTTGTCACCTAGTGTGCAACAACAAATAGAGCAATCTCATGTCACCTTTCTCACTCCATTCAACTAATATGAGGGGAAGGCCGAGATGGTAATCAACTGAGATCCAAAGGTATCTACAGAGTTACCATGGGGACAGAAAATGGGTCAAACTCAGATCTTGATAAGTCCAAGTTTTTAACAAAATGGATGAAGCATTTGGGATGTTATGTATCCGTATCTTGAGAGACCTCCTATTTCATGTGGATAGTCTCACAAATCCAAAATGAAGTGTGGATCAAGTTCGAGTTATTGTTTGGGAATACTGATGAACTAAAAGTCCAACAACTTGAGAATGAGTTGATCTCCTTGATCCCAACCCATTTCGAGACGATCTAATACTTCTTCACCTAGTTCAAATCCATGGTTCTTGAACTTAAGCAATGTGGCATTGATAAGAAGGAAGATCAATTGATTCTATCCACACTTTCGAAGCTATGGCTTGAATACTCAGTGTTTTCTTCAACATTTCACTTAGGAAAGCTAATAGTTTGAAATTGGAGAATGCCACTTTTGCATACTTCATGGAGTCTCGAACTCAAGAAAAAGACAAATTGGTTAAAATGGGTACCATCAAACCTACCAAGGATCAAGCTCTTGCAACAAGACATTCTAAGCAAGCAAAGGGAAAGAAAAATCCCAAATATTCAAAGCAACAAGAGAGGAAGAAGGACAAAGAGAAGCCCAAATATTCTGATGGGGGTTTGAATCCTAACAAGGAAAAATGGAAGAAGTAAGAGAATTCAAAATGCAGTTACCGTCGTAATGGTTGGCACTCTGAGAGTGCATGCATGAAAAAAACCATTGACATGATGGCACAACTCCATTAGAAGAACAATATCCCTCTTCTAGATGTAGAAAAGAAGAAGGATGGAGGTTTGAATTCTAAAAACAAGAAGAGATGACATTCATTGGTGGCTAGAACTTATGGATCTTCCTCCTTCTTCATAGATTTAGGTGCGTCAAGGAATATGGATTTTCCAGAAGAATCATTCTCTGCCCTTTATCCATACAGTGGTCCATCCATCCTCATGGGAGATGTCTGAGAGACCCCAGCAAAAGGGATTGGTAGGATCTATCTAGACAATGGATACTTCAACAATGTGTTTTTTGTGCCATATCTTGCAAAAAATATACTCTTTGTCTACCAAATGACCCACACTAGTTCAAACAAGAGAGTGACATTTACTCAAGAATATGTGGAAATTTATGAAGTTTCAACTAGAAAGTGGTTACAGTGTGTGTTGCATATCATGGGTCAAGGATGTACAAGTTTTCACACTTTCTTCCTTACTCCTCAACAAATGTGATTCTGTCACATGCCAATGAGATAAGTAACCTATGGCATGAGAGGTTTGGACACCTCTAATATACATATCTTCAATATTTGAGAAAAAAAAATATGGCTGAAGGACTTCCAAGGATCAAATTCTTCAAAGGAACATGCAAGAGATACATTGTTGGGAAGCATGCAGAGCACAAGTAGGAAAAGTGGAAGGGAAAAGTGGTTGTTCAAGTCCTCGAATCGATTCATTTAGATATGATATGATCTCTTCCCACACCCTCCTATGGAATCTCAAGGTATGTCCTAATATTCATTGATTATATTCAAGCTATTGTTGGGTGTTCTTCCTCAATTTGAAATCTGAAGTGTTTGAAATCATCAAAACATTCAAAGCTTTGATTGAGAACTTCAGTGGGAAGAAGATAAAGGTATTAAGGAATGATAATGAGAAGGAATATGTCAATAATAACCTACAACAATTATGTGAATATAATGTCATTCAAATGTAACATTCAGTTCCCTACACACCACAACGAAATGGTGTAGCAGAGAGCAAGAATAGAGCATTGAAGGAGATGGCCACTTGCATGTTGGAGGCTAAGTATTTTTATCCTACGCTATGAGAAGAGTCCACAAATTGTGCTGAATATTTTCAGAATAGAGTTCCACACAAATACTTGTAAGAAAAAATTCCATTCAAGGGTTGGAGAGGACACAAGCTTGATGTGTCTCATCCCAAGGTGTTTGGCTCAAAAGCATGGGCTAGGATACCTCCTGAGAAGAGAAAAGATTTGAAGCCCCAAAGTAGGAGTCTGTAATGGTTGGATATGTTGAATATGCAAAGCGATACAAGATATTTGATCCCTCTTCCCAGAAAACATTCATTGAGACAAGTGTGCAGTTCGAAGAAGAGCTTATGTAAGAGGTTGAACTACTAGAGTGGGATTTCTCACACCCTCCACTCAATGATGATGTAAGTGATGTTTCCATTTCTGATTCTGATATGGAAGATTAGGATAATTACATGCATGCATATCATGAATCTCCCATAAGGCCAAACTGGGCTAACAAAACCACACAGGAAGCTAGTGATCTTGCAGGAGATCCACTAGACACTAGGAAGACTAGATCTTAGTTTCACAATGATTTCTCCACTTGTGATTCGAATATTCCTGAGAGTTGTTTTCTGATGTTTGGATCTGATCCATGAATATATGAATAAGAATCACATGAACCAATATGGAAATCATCCATGCAAGAATATTTCAAGTCTTTGCAAGACAATGAAACTTAGCAGTTGGTTCCTCTACCTTCCAAGCTGAAACTAGTGCAATGTAAGTGGGTGTATAGGACAAAAATGGTTGTATATGGTTCTAATATGAAGTATAAGGACAGATTGGTTGTCAAAGGGTTATATAAATTCCATGGAGTGGACTATAATGAGGCATTTGCACCGGTGGCAAACATGGACTCAATCAGGCTAGTTTTGGCCATTGATGCATCCAAACGATGGGAGGTGCACCATATGGATGTGAAGAGTGTTTTTCTTCATGGTGACCTTCATGAGGAGATTTATATGCAGCAATATAAATGTTTCATTGATGATACTTCACTTGTTTGCAGGTTGAAGAAGTCTCTCTATGGACTCAAGCAACCTTCGAGATCTTCATATGCCAAGATGAACAACTTTCTTCTCTCACAAGGTTTTGAAAGATGCATATTTGATCATAATGTGTATTTGCAACATTTAAATGACTCTATTCTAATCATTTTAGTTTATGTTGATGATATTTTTATCATTGGAAGTTTCATTTATGATATAGGTTTAGTTAAATCTTCATTTCACAATGCATTTTCTATCACTGACCTAGGATTGTTAAAACAATTTCTTGCTTGGAGATTGAGAAATTTGATGTAGGTACCAAGGTGAGCCAATCAAAGTATGCTTCATACCTGTTACAAAAGTTCAAATTGGATGAATGTAAATTTGCTAAGCGCCCCTTCCTTCCAGGATAAAAACTAGGTGATTTTGGCTCATCTTCATTGGTGGACAAATCGTTGTATAGGAAACTAGTTGGGATCTTGTTCTATCTCACACAATCTCAACCTGATTTGTCTTCTGTAGTAGTAGTTGTTTCTATATATATACATGATCCTCATGAGATCCATTGGAAGGATTACATAAAGATCTTGTGTTATGTGCAAGGAACCAAACATTTCGGGATACACTATGCAGCTAGTTCTCCACCAAAACTAGTAGGATTTACTGATTCTGATTGTCACGTCCCCTCCCCTCATCCTAATGATGGAGAGGACACGATTGCACACTACTGCTGCTTTCAAACGGGAAACTATCCCCATGAACATAACAATTAAAAATGCATTGAACATAAAATACATACATAGATGCATTATACATGTAAATACACAATGGAAGAAAAACACATTCATTCAAGGATTTAACATGTTTATATTAATTCATAAAAAAATAGTTTTCAGAGATTAAGAACAGAAGAATACTTATCTTGAGAAGAATCCTCCCCGCAACTAGCTATGTCACTGCAACGTTCCACCCAACCATAGGCCAGTATGCTCATCAATCTCTCAGCATCACTGCCACCCTCAAGTTGGACATGATTTCCACAAGGAACTAGGGAACAAAAGGCTTACACACAGCAAGACCATACATACACAGTCAAGCCAACACACAGTTGGGTTTCATAGACTGTCCAACTAAGACAATAAACAATTGTGTTTCACAAGATACTAAGGAAAAATCCAATAACATATGGGTTCCTTGAACTTACTCAGCCAAGCCAACAATCACCTCCAAACATAGTTAACCATCTAAGAGATGGGTTCCTTGGAATTTACTCAGCCAAGCCAACACAAGGATGTCCCTACTAGGAAAATACAAGTTCTGGGTTGTAGAGAAACATTTGGCAACCACAAACGGACTGGTAAAATGGGGACAAACACCCTGTGGGAGAAATATGATTTCACAAAATGTTTTTGGGCATTTTAGGGGCTAAAATGACCTCCATACACACCCAAATCATGGGTCTCCTTTTCCCATTCACTATACAACTCCAAAAACAAAATTCTAGGTATGGAAAAATGAGGAAACAATAGAAAAACATGGAGGTAAATGCACAACAAGCTTCTATTGCGTGAGGAAAACAAAATTGCCTCTTAAAACCCCCAAATCGTGAATCCTTGCTACACATTCACTCAGCAAGACCAAAACGAATTTCTCGACATGTAGAAATGGAGAAAAATGCAGAAAAATGGGATGAGAATGCCTAAGCTATCTCACGCTGCGTGAGAGAGAAAACACATGGGTGAATAATGGGTGAGGAATCAATTTTCTGGGCTCTTACTTGCCCAATAAGCCAAAAAATGTTTTTCCAAAATGGGTGGTCTTACCAATTCGAATTTTACCTACATACCTTTCCCATCCCAAGGAAAATAACTTCCTCAACCAATTTCTGGCAGAAATAAATGATTGACACAAAAAGACAAAATGGGTAGTTGACAGTTTTATGGGTTCTCCCCTTTGACATTTGGATTTACTCTATTAGCCCAAGGGTTTGAATCTTTTCCCTACCTATTCCTTGTGAAATCATACCCCCATCTCTTTCATGTTGCGGTGCATAGCTAGTTGTGGTATTTTTATTAATTTGCATTTTTACATGATGCCTCAAAATATATTGACTGGCTAGCACATAAACCATCGGCATCGATGGTGGGGCCTTTTACTTGAGCTCCACACCATGATTAAATAAAAATATTTGCATCATGTGCAATTCAATACCATGGGGTTGAAACTGGGGCACCCATTCCGCTCCCCCTTGGGGTCAAAACTAGTGTGTTACACTGATTAGGATGTAGATAGTACTGACAAAAATTCCACTTCAGTTTATGTATTTGTTGTTGCACATGGTCCTATTTCTTGGTCAAGTAAGAAACAACACACTATGTCCTTATCTTCAGCTGAGACCAAGTGCAGAGTAGTAGTGAATGCAACTACAAAATGTTTGTGGTTGCAAGGCAGTCTTTGAGAACTTGGTTTTGCATTTGATTCACCCATTCTCATTTGGTGTGAAAATCAAAGTGCAATCAAGATTTCCATAGATTTAGTATAGAGACAAAATACCAAGCACATTGAGATTCACATGCACTACATCAGGAGCTTGGTGCATGACCAGGTGACATCATTGCAATATTTCCCATATGCTCAGCAAATTGCTGACATCTTCACCAAGAGCTTCACTAAGAATACTTTCACATATCTTAGATCACTCCTTGGGGTGGGTGAAACATGGTGATGGCTGGTATTCACTTCATATTTCGCTTCATGTCCATTTTATAGGGGAGGTTTTATTCCCATGAGGTTTTCCTCCTTACCTTGGTTGCATGGACTAATAAAATTTGTAAGAGGTGACTTGAACCTTAGTTTCGAAGGCCTCAATTTTGATTTCGTTACACTAAGTTAGGATTAAGAATGGGTGTTACAACATTATACCACTTAGGACCATACTCTCATTCATTTTTACCTATGTTAGATGGTCCAAACAATTGCCTATGATGTTTGCTTAAGGTTGTTGGGGGTTTTGGACCATTAATGACACCCAACACCCTCTTTTTGGTCAACGAGGAGATAAGGCGCCCCATTTATGACCACTTGGTGCCTAGGGGCGCTCCCACTCCTTAATTTATGGATCTGGGTTGACTAGGGTTGCTCATGCATTGTATTTGGCTTATTTTGGCTCTTTTGGCATCCTTGGGCTGCCTAGAGTCACTCCCACACCTCCTCTCACTCCACCACGCCTGGGCCACCTTTATTTATTACCACCCATGCCATCCCAATGTTTAGATTAGACATTCGTAACCGTTTAAGGTGGTTTGGGAGCCTATTGGTCAACTTAGGGGGGTTTTGAGGTCCAATGTAAGCCTACCACATGTTTTCCATTTGATGGACTCCAAATGCTAACGATTTTCTCCTAGCGTATTATAATGATGATCTATACATGGGTGCATGTTGGACTGTAATAGAAACTTCAGTGATTGGCATCATTTGTTTGTGTCAATTTTACCTTTTTTCACTCTTTTGTTTATTCATTCTCAAATTCTAACATTGTGAAGATTCTCTTAGATTCTAAATCTTATTGTAAATCAGAATTTGACAATATTACCAATATTAAAATTTGAATGGTCAATTCAGCATATTATCATGTTTGAATGCATATTTTTATGAGGGTAAGAATATGGTCCTATATATTTTAGACCTATCATAGACTCTTTCGAATCAAGTGGTATAAGAGGATGTGGAGAAATGAGAGGTCTGAATGTGAAGTAATAAAAAGAAAAAGCGTGAATCTCTTTATATTAAATTAAAAAAAGAATTCTATAGAAACTTGCAATTTTGCAATTGTAAGTTCAAAATACTCATAAAACTTTTACATTAAGAAATCGAAAGAAAACGAGGATTCGTTTGAAAAAGAGATTTCGGAACATATGGGTCGTCGAATGGCATCGACTTATTCTGGAATAAAACAAATATTTTCAGATGAAAAAATCATTTACAAAGAAACAAACGAAGATGCTCTAATAGAAGGAGAAGAAAAATCTAGTTTGATATGCTCGTAAAGGTAAAGGGACTTTCAAAAAGTTTCACTTATCCAAAATGACTTCCGTTAGAAATGATTCGGACGTTTCTGCATTCAACGATGGAGCCTTTCAGAGACTAGTTGCCAAAAAGGTGACAAGAAAATTGACATAAAGCTTAGAGTCAATCTTACTGTTGTAAATATAAATCAGTGATAAAGAATTTGATATGCATATATTATTGTTAAATGACCTCCATTTTTTTTTATTGTTTGATACTTCCAATACTTTAATTGTTTGAAATTAATCATGCAATGATTCTACATCAACAATTGACAATAACGAATTTGATAAGCATGCACTATTTTCTCTGTTTTATTTTTAAAAGTGAAAAGGACTCCACTTATTATTCGATACCTCTGGAATTAATTATGCAATGATTCTTCATCAAAAACAATAATTTTTTTTTATAAGTATGTACAACAATGATCCTACATCAACGATCAACAAGGAATAGTGTGGCTACACAAGCTTTGCACTTAAGGGATATATTATTTGAAGAACTTATAGATCAAGTATTTCTTTTAGATGAAGCTAATTGGTGATTAAGATTAAGAGCTTGGAATAAAACCTAACCTATGATGCATCAAAGGAGTTTTAACCTATGATGCATAAAAGGAGTTTGATGATAAATTATTTAATGCTAAATAAAATATCACATTAAAAAGATACAAGCGAAAATGTATGGTTATGTAAAAAATATGTAAAAATGTTTCTTTTTCTTTTCTTTTGAAATTTATATATATAATTTAAGTGAACTTTTCTCACACTATAAAGGTGATTGTGCACTCAATAACAATAAGCTATGTGTTCAAATCTTTTAATATTTAATTTATCTTTTTTATTCTTTAGGGTTTTATTCATTTGTCGTGTTACTCTCTACATTATGGCTTTATTCATTTGTTATGTTTTTTTAGATGAGGTTTGAAATGTAGGAAATTGAATCACTTTTAGGAATATATAAATTTTATCTATTGAAAATGTTCATAACTATCTCTATATTTTTCCATACAACGACCAAATAACATAGAACTTCAACTTATTGAACTAAACGGAACTAAACTGACAGAAATGAACTGAAACAAAACAAAACTGAACAAAATTTCAACTAAATAGAACCTATTTTAACCTCCAAAAGTCCCAACCCTTTACATTTTATAGACTCTATAGACTACATTTACATCCCCCATGTACACTACCCGAAAGTGACGAACCCTTCTACCTAAATCACCAACTTTTCCTTTTGATTTCATCAACACAATTACTTCTTTCCCAAAAACTGCCAAAATTGTCGGGGCCAACCGTTTCAACCCACACGTCATTGCAACCATGTTCACACTGCGAGCGGATTTCCATCTTAGGACCAAAACTTGTTTATATTTTACCTAGGTCCAACAGGCCCCCAACACTCACATGTGGCTCGTCCCAAGATACCTCAGATGGAAACTTCTATCGCGTTCAATTTGGCTTGAAAATGTTGGAAGATTTTCGTTACATCCTCAGTCTATCATTAAACATCCTCCTTAACATTGGCAACTTTCACGAGAATTTTAAAATTGAGATGTTTTGAAACATCCACCACAGTTATATCTACAACCTTCTTAACTTCAACATGAACTAGGTGAATAGTCATCATTTCCTACTCTGCTTCAAATCCCAGCTCCGCAACACAATCGGTATTTCTTTGCTACTATGTTCGTAGTTTGGTGACCTGCTGTTGCAATAACTTATGAGTCGTTGCTCAACTAGTACTTCAAGAGGTGTACTGGGAAGGAGATTGGCCTCTAACTCTGTAATCTTCTAGAAGAATTCATTAGCAACTTCACCCAATTTGAATACGCATGCTTCAACAAGTATTTTGCTTGTAACCCCAACCTATGGAACTTTTTCGACAAGAAATAGAAACAAATTGCTCAAGTCACTGCCTATCCTGCTGCAACTTTTGTGCTTGCTTCTCTTTTTCCTCCACCTGAGTTTTTAGTGATGACATCGCATTCTTTGTATGCTTTAGCTTCTCGTGCATTGTATGTTCCTGAACCTTGATTTCTTCAACTTCAGCCTGTTGAATACCGTGCAACATAAACATGGGTAGTGCAACCATATCTACCCCGACATGGCCAATGTTCTGGACCATGTTGTTAATCTTTGTTGCACCCAAATCAAGTGCTTTGGATATTATCTAGATTTTACGTTGCTGCTGCAACAATGGTAGCTCTACTGGATGATCCAACTTCCTACGAATGCGTTGGCCTCTTTCTACTCCAACTCTAACTTCCTTCATGTCCTTACAGAGAGTTTGAAGTAATTCAGTGACTCCCTCAAAGAGATCAGTATGCCAACTATCAATTTTCTACCTCATTTCATCAGCAACTTTAGCCATTTGATCTACCAAGAGGCTATAGTCATCATTAGTCAACCTAAATGATGTGGATTCCTTAATGTATTTCTATTTTTTCCTACTCTTTTTCTTTGTCTCATTTGTTTTCTGCTTCGGTGCGACATCTGGATCTGTTGGGGTAGTGCTTGATTATTCATCATTGTTATGGTGAGATCTAGGTGGGTTATCTTCTTCGTGTCGGCTACTAGATTGTGTCCTTGATGTAACTTCAATTCATGACTCAGTTTCAAGAGATAATATATCATTCACGATAGGTTGCTTCCATTCTTTGGTCCAATCCCAAACTATTGCATAAATTTCTTCCTCCGACTACTAGAACGCAGAGGTTAAGCACTGGTGCTGAGGATCTCTCCTTAGCTAAAGATCAAGATGGTGAGCCCCTGTAGTAAACTTCATCATGTTGTTGTACTACTGAACAGTCACAACAAAAATCCTTAACCCACTCCCAATGTGATTCCTTAATGCACTGTCACACATATAAAACACAATATTGTTCTCTTGTTGTCGCCATTGATTCATCAAACCATAATTTTCAATACCATGCCCCTTGACATGGGACATTCATTTCCATGCCCTAGTAGTTCGGTAGTTTAACCCATGCGACAAAAAAAACTAAGACAAGAAACCATGAATAAGTAAATGGGTTACCTCGTTCCTTTGCATCAATGGTGTCATCTAATAATTCATTTGACTCGAATGTTGTCAGTTTCATTTGCACTCCATCAGTGCATTTCTCAAAAGTAGCGATAGTACAAGAAATGCACAAGTTTGGTCGCATTTTTCATAGCATCTTGTACACAAAACCTTAGTTGCAAATCTAACACATTGGTCATTAATGGAGGCTATGTAAAAGCCTTACTTATCTCATGTGAGATTATACTTCTTCTTCATCCAAGAAATAATGTTTTTGTCCTGCTCCTTTCCAGCAGAGAATGGTGTTGGATCGATCCATGCCTTAGGTAAACTTGTAATAATGTTTATAAGGTCTACACCAACATAATTTCTCGTATCTAACCATAGACAACCTCCATGAAAGGAAACCGATATCTTCTTCATGCATGTGTTAAATTCAGTATTTCAACCAAAATGGGGCATGTATTATAGAGACATAATTCCTAACTTCACCAAACCACAAGCCCAATCCATGGGTACCAACTGAATACGCCCACCTTCTATTAGCTACACTATGTCATATACTTTGACATGTGAAGTTCAAGGAACTTCCTCAAGTCATGATCAAAAAATGTTAGTTTCTTCAAATTGTCTATAATGTTCACCGTGACATGAACCCCCATCGGAATGGCTACATTCACCAATGGATATTTGGCATTCTATGTGGAATATAGCTTGGTAGTATGGTCATTGAGCCCGACCTAGATTTCAATATCATGAGTAGCTTTAAATTTTTGCTCCAAAAAAAATTCCGACCAACAGTGCATTTCTTTCTTGTTGTATTCATAGGAACCGACTGCGACACAACCTCCAGTGCCTCCTCAACAATGGGTATCACACATGGTATTTCTATAGTGGAACCTTGAATAGTTCTAGTTCTTGATACATGGATATCCATGGAGAAAATTTAGACTCGGTATAGCTAGTTGTAGACAACTAGCTTGCTCAATACACTTCATGGTTTGTTATAGTGAAACAAATAACTCTCGTTTACAGGTAAAGTAGATCTCACATGCAAAAAAACGAACCGGTCACATGGGTACTGTTAAATTTTTTAATGCAAAAATCACAACAAGATGTTCTGAATCATGTGCAATCCCAAATTAGATCTAGATTTACTTGAGAAATCTTCACGTAGATTTTACCAAAGAGAAAGACATGAAAAAATAAAGAAATATGAAGCAAATATTAAATAGAACACAAGAGTAAAACCACTCCAGTGGATTGATCTTCCATAGTTTATTATTCACTGACATGAGTACAATATATAGTTTCTCTCAAGAGGAAAAACCAAGAGCCTTAGTGGTGAGTTGAGTAGATCACATTAATGTTGGCTTATATTGACCGATTCCCCCAATCTATGACATTGTGCCAAGTGTAACTCCAAGTAGTGGCTATAATGAAGTTAAATGAACCCAGATGGACCATGAAGTGGTTAGGATAGTCAACAACTGTGAAAGTGACCATCACGAGGGTTCTAGACATGGTTTAGTGAGTTGGTAGTGGCCATTAATAAGCAAATAGACCAAATCCTCAGGAGGGTGCACTCCAGCTCCTTAAAATAGGGAAATGTAATAAATCCCTCACAAATATAGCATAGAGGGACGCATTGAATCCATAGAGCAAGGAAAAGAGTGGGTAAGTGTATAAACAAGATTTTATGGCATAACCACTTGTCTAAGTGGGTCAAATGTGGACAAACTATGATCCAAGGAACTAGACTAGGGACTAGAACCATTTTCACATGGAATGACTCTTACTAAAAATTTGGTCTAGATGGGAAATATGTTCCAGCACTTCTCATTAATCCAAAAATTTTGTGAGAAATTATTTAGGGCTTGAGAAACAAGCCTTATGGTCACCCTTTACATTATTAATCGATATGAACTGAGGAAAGAGGAAAAACCATCTAGGGAAAATCCTCCCTAAAAATGGACATGAAAGAGAAACCAAAAACTTATACAATCCAAACTAAATGAGTATGTATGGAGGAATGTTCTTCTTGGGAAGAAGTGGAATGTGCTCAACCAACTTAGGAATGTGTACAACTACATGATGAATCCTGGGATCATGTCGAACAATTGAAATTCACTGATAAGAGAGCGAAGGCTACTCTTCAAACTTCAATTTCAAACCAACCAAGGTTCCATGTCCAAAAGAGACTTGAAGTGCTCGAAAGTAAGTGATCCAAATAAAAACATAAGGGGATATTTAAGCATCAACTTCGAAATAAGGTTGTAATCAACTCCAAGAAGATGGAACAAGAGTCTCAAATGTTCCATTGTGATGGCAAAGGCTTCTGCATCTTCAAATGAACTTGAAGCAATTATTCTATGCATGGTGTAGGAATACATAGGAAGAAAAAGAGTGTGAAGCAATGAGAGATATTCACTCGAAATCCAAACTTATCCTTGACCATATTTCAAACAAATACTCCCATGTGAATAAAACCCATATTATAAAGAAGACTCACTATGATCACCAACTAGCAACTCATCTTCAACATTCATAATAGAATACATAGAGGAGAAAGACATGGAATGGAGAGATAACTCTTCAATGGTATTGATGGAAGCAACTCGTATGCTTTCTTCATGAAAATATACTTCTTGACAAAGAGAGGAATCCATAGAGGAAGAAATTTGAGTTGGACATTTGTTGAATCTATATCTACTTCTTCTTCTTCATTTTGAAGAACTTCTTGAGAAATGCATGAGGCCAAGACATTTGGAGGGAGAACACATGAGGAGGTTTCCATTTTCTTTCTCTCCATATAGTTGATATATTCTTTCTACATGACATGAGATTTATCTATATTTCTCGAAATCTCAAATGGGTACTCATAAGAATCAATGAGATAACACATTTTAGGAGGTATAGGTAGACACATAATCCGATAGGCTCTATGACAATCATTAAGCCAATCCCACTTCTCTTCATAGGACTCTAGCTCACTCACAACACCAATGGACACATCATACATACATTTTCTCTTGAGATATGCACACATTTTAGGCTTCCACTCATATTAGTTGAATGGAGAGAGGAGAGGAACTAATTTCAAATCCATGAAGTTGTTGAAGGCACCTGCAAACAAAACTTGGAAATCTATTTTGGAAGCAAGAATAGAACCCCATAGGTTCTGATACCATGTTAAATTTTTGAAAGCACAACATCACAAAAATATGTTTTGAATCATGTGCAACCCCAACCTAGATCTAGATTTACTAGAGTAAGCTTCACTAAGAACTTACCAAAGATAAAGATATGAAGAATAGAAGAAATATGAAGCAAATATGAAATAGAACACAAGAGTATAAAAAATCAAGTGGATTGATCTTCCATTGTGTATTATTCACTGAGATGAGTACAATATATAGTTTCTATCAAAACAAAAAATTGAGAGGCTTAGTGGTGAGTTGCATAGCTCACATTAATGTTGGCTTATCTTTACTAATTCCTGCAATCTATGAAATTTTTCCAAGTGTTTCCATAATCAGGTGAAATGAGCCTACATGGATAACAAAGTGGTTAGGCTAGTAAACAAGTGTGAAAGGGACCATAATTAGGGTGCTAGAGGTGGTCTAGTGAGTTGGTAGTGGCCATTATTGAGAAAATTGATCAAATCCTCAGGAGGGAACACTCCAACTCCTTAAAATAGGGAAATGTAATAAATCCCTCATAAATGTAGCATATAGAAGCACATTGACTCCATAGAACAAGGAAAAAAGTGGGTAAGTGGAAAAAATATTTTGGCTCTTTTATTTTTAGGGGCTTCAAAAACGTTTTAGATGATAGATTTGATTCCTTCAATGCTTGACTACCTTCATATTCATGGATTTTAATTTCTTGTGGATCATTATCTTCAAGTTCCCCATATATATTGTAAAACTGAATCAATCTTTGGACTATCACATTCCATTGTGGTAGACTTGACACTAGAAAGAAACATCCTCAAATATCTTGGTTTTGTTAACTTGTAAGGAAGCATAAATCAACAAAATTTCATCTACAAAGCTAAAATTTTGTTTGAAGCTATTAGCCAGCTCATCCAATCTACAGTCCCTCATTGAATTTCAAGTAACGTATGCCAATTTCTTAGTATCGTATCCAAAGTATGTATAAATACATGTACTTATTCCTGCTTAGGCATCGATCTCCATGTCACATTACAATTATCAAGAGTGTTGACGGGACTCGTCAACCTAGTATACTTATCACCAACATAAGGAATATTCTCACAAAATCAGAACTCTAAGATCCTTCCACACTGAGATCATTCAAAACTGGATTATTTGTGCGCAACCCACCATCTTGTTGGTGTATATTTCAGGGCCACATCAAGAGCTAGCAGTCATTGTGGGTCAAATGCCTTTTCTTCAAGTTTTGACAAAAAATTATGAAACTTAGGTAATGCTTCATATGTAAGCATATCATTTACCTCGGTACCCACCCACCACAAGGATTTTGTGATTCTAGCACATGTTCTCATTAATACTTCATGCAACTGGTTCTGCCGATTTTCCAATGCTTCCCCTAAATTTGATGATCATGAACTAACACTTGTCCAACTTAATTTACCATCATATTTAGGGTTTATATAATAATCCATCATAGAATATATATTGTAAATGGTATCTAGATTCCCTTCCTAATACTCACCTCTTACTGGTTCAACATACTGCTGGCCTTCCAACAGGTCAATTGGAGTCATTATCAACATTTTTGAGTCTTCCAATGACAAGATCATCTTCTTAATTTTAATGACAGTCTAGTTCTCAATATCCCAGTCAACCCCCAAGAGTGTTGGATAAGGATTCATATCATTAATAGTATCTATAACCTCAAAATATGCATAGGTTCGAATCCCTTCCACCTCAATAGGAAACTGTGGTAATCGACCAATAGGAAGAACCTTCAACTTGTTAACTAATCTAAATTAAATAAGAGACCATACTAAATTGGGCCTCCCCATGATTTCCCATGCCTTCTTAGTCAAAGTGTTCACATCTGACCCCAAGTCAAGAAGAATAAAAACCACATTATAATCACCTATTTGAGCATCCGTGCATAGTTCTCAACTAGTATTCTATATTTTATGAATATGGTTAACATTCTTTTCTTGTCAAAGGCGTCTCTCAGGTTGTTCAATTAGAGCCAATATCTTTGATAGAGCATCTTCATTTTTAAAAAGTGTTAGAAAAATTTTCAAAATATTATTTAGAATGTTAACCTTATTTGTTGACTTCTTTGGAATTGACCTATCAAATATCGGTGTCATGTTGATGACCAAACCTTCATCAAATACTGGAGTAACAACATATGTTGATGCATGGTTTCTATCCATAAACAAATTTCATGCATCGAAGAATACCCCTTTTTTCTTTATGGACATCAAATGACATTTTCTTTTGTGTTGCGGGTCGTATTCTAATATTTTTTTATGGTTCTTGTTTATCATCTCCAGTCACAGTACCTCCCTTTATTAACACAATGACAATCACTATTTTATCTTGTGGCTCAACTAAAATATTCTAAACATTATGATTTACATTCACAAGATGGTTATGATTCTTAGTGACCTTAGCCAGCCATTTAACAATATGTTGGGGACATTCCTCGTTTTTATGATCCATTGCGTTACAATATGAACATGTTGATGTAGGACTTGTATAGTCTCTGGAATAGTGTCCTGGTTGTCCACCATTATAGAAGATGACCTAACCTCTTTCTTGAACAAATCCTCGAAGTTTACCTCGACCTCTAAAATTACTTCCCCCATTGGGTTGAGGGAACTACGCATGTGACCTTTCAGCTTTCATTTTCTCATAATTCTTCATCAAGTAGGTATCAATAGTCTTTTCCTGTAATAACCAGTATGCCCTATAGTCCTTTTCATCCCCTATAGTCAGTCGTGACCCTTTATTTTCTTCTTGCACAAATGATTGATCCTTTTGTTTTATCCAATCCCGAATCTTAGTATTCTTTGGGTGCCAAAACATGTCCCCTTCACAACGATCTTGGTACCAAAAACAAAACAACTTGTTGGATTTTCTTTGAAAGTCCTAGGTTCATACATCGAATATGACCAAAAAAACTATCAAGTTTATGCAGTGGTAAATGGAATATTCCCATGTTAATCATAAGAATATATTCCATCACATAAACTATCAATAGAGTGTTACAAACCATGCATAAACTCACAACACATCCATAATATCTATCCAACCTTGTAAATTTAATTACTTCATTAGAATCTAGCATGTTATCATAAGTTGCATCAATACACAGAAGAGAAAATTCACACAATTAGCATGCACCATTTGACACATGAAGTTAACATGGAAAACTGATATGGGAAAAACCACAAAAGCATTGATTCAATAGCAAGATTCAAGTCTTGAATGCTTTGGTGTGCACACATAGTCTACAGACATCTCTCTAAAATCTCCATTACATTTAGTCCTCACACACAACCTGCAAATCGACAATACTTCCTTGGCTCGTATTCATCTCTTTCATACAATGCATACAATATGCCGACATTGCATACTCTTCCTCACATCAACATCTATCTTTCTACATACAACCTCGACCAAATTGCACAGAACTTCAACTTATTGAACTTAAGTGAACTAAACTAACAAAACTGAACTGAAATAGAACATAACAAAACAAAACTTCAACCAAAAAAATATAATGTAACCTCCAAAAATCCCAACCCTTTAATTTTTATAGGCTTTATTGGCCGCATTTACATCCGCTGCGCCCACTACCCTAAAGTGGACAAACCTTGTAACTAACCCACCAACCTTTCCTTCTAAATTCATCAACGTAATTACTTCTTTCCCAAAAAACTTCCCAAATTGTTAGAGCCGGTCATTTCAACCAATGCGCCATCGCAACATTGTTCACACTGTGACTGATTTTCCATCTTCAAACCAAAACTTATTTATCTTTTACCTAGGGAAAACAAGAATTTATCCTCAAGTAATGCGTCTCTAGGACCAACTACTTCAATTAAGTATCTCCCAACAAGAACCACCATTGGAGCGAATTTCTCCCATGATAGATGACACTGTTGAATACATATCTCCCCTGGCGAGCTTACTCAAAACTGAGGATTCATTATTATTTGATGAGGAGTCACCCTTCCCCAACAATGAACCTTCTCTACTGATACCAAACTAGATCATATTGGTATATTCTATCTCTCACCAGGAACATCAATATATACCTGTATTCCATTAGTCATGGTATAGTTTCCCAACATTGGTAGAAGGTTCCTATTGAACCCATAGTTCATTACAAAAATGTCAAAAATCATATATGTTTCCAATACCATTGATCGAAAACTAATAGATATCATTCATTCCTCATGCAGATGGATATCAATCAAAGTTACATTGGTTTCATGGATGTCACAAGTCATTGGTTGAAAAACTTAGCATCAACTGCTTGGATGATTTACAACCCCCACCAAAATCTATACAACACTGGTGGAATTTTCTTGGGGAACTTACAAACAATTAAGTTGAATACGATCATGTTGTAGGTCTATTGACCGATGCCATGCATTTTGGTATAAATTGTTTGTAATTCCACCTAGATTCTAACCTAGTTGTTTCACAACTCAACAATGTTTTTCATATCCTCAACCCACTTCTCTTCTGTAAGTATCTCCGAGTATGTCTCCTCATGCGACCGTTTGAAATTATTACTTTCACTCATGTCCCAAGGAGTATAATGTAGTCGTTAATCCAGTTGACAACGAAGTATTGAATTGGCACTTGATATGTCATAGCTAAACCTACACACTAACACAAGGTTATCCATACATGTATAAGTACCCATAACTATGCATGTATAAAACATCTATCACATAATCAAATGTGTCGATAACTAGATATAACGTTGTGTTCAAGTCCATGTCTCTATAAATAAAACTATATCAACACCTACACATAGTATCATCATCATATGTTTCTCAAAAAAATATCATGTACAAGTACCAACTACTGAACATCGATATAAACAACATGTGCATATAAAAATCATAAGCATAGATAAACATCGACATACATCAAATTTCCATGAGAAATGACATGTATGTTTCCCAAAAATGGTACACACACACACACACACACACACACACACACACACACACATATGAAAAAATATTGTTTCATGTACAAAATGGCCCTCGTCTATCATATACAAAAAGAATCATGTGCCTTATGTGGTATACATCATATAAGCCACCTACCATAGGCTTAATCATCATACATCTACAAATTAAGGGCCCTCATCTTGGAATACATCTATCATAAAACTAGAGCACTTAAGATTGTCCATCACCTGTCGGGTCTCGTGACCCCATGATGGACAAAGGTCACACCACCTCAGCTCTGAATATATCTAGATCCATTCCCCATCTTGGCCTTGGATCTTGCCATGGTATATGTATGGGAGGAAATATATCTCCTCCATGCACTATTCATGGCCTATGGTAGGGATTCATAACCCTCCACATAACATATTATAGGACTGGGCCACATGCTAATGGAAGTTGTAGGGTGAGGGATAACTCCTCATCGGTGAGATCACCAATATCTCGCTTGTCGATACCCTCAGTCACAACCACCATCCACCTCTCCAACTTGACCAAGGCCATAGTATCCACATACTCACAAACAACACCACCTATAGCTCCCCTAGCAGGAGAAGCAACATTAGAAACACCACTTATGAAAACCCCCAATACCCCCTCACCTTGGTGACAACAGTGATGCACCCTAGGAGGAGTGGGAACTGGGCACAGATATGTAAGGAACAAGAAAAAAAAAGGATTCAATACAAGTATATATAAAAATATGTAGATAACATCAAAGAAAAGTACAAAAATAGATATCATAGCAAACACAATATGATGAGTACCTGTCTCGTCCCAAACCCCGGGAGGCTTAGGTAGCTCTAAGTCACTAGTGTAATCCATTCACTGCCATAGATATGGATCCATGGGCCTTATCCGTTGAATCCATAACTCCATAAAATGTGTGGTATAAAAATAACCCACCACACCACCACCTATATAGGGCATCAGATCACTCCCCCAGTTTACCATCTAGGGCTCCCGAACCCCCCTCGCTAGAATTGGAACCACCAGTTGCAATGAAAGGTTCTGCTCCAAACAAAAAGCAACTAGGATACTCCTGTGATGGAATGTCCTCTCCCTCCTCCTATGTACTTACACCAGTCCATACATAATACTCTCCCAGAGAATCAATGCATATGCCAACTGCTCCCTGTCCAAGACCCGTTCCACTAGTAACAATGAACCACCATAAATCCTATGTGGTGATGTCAGACCTAAAATCTACAACACCACTACAGCGACATATTGCACCCTTAAGTCCACCATGATCATCACCTGTATATGTTGATAAACATATGCCTCATTTAATCCACCATATTATTGATCAATCAAACTTTAAATCAACCTCCCTTCACTCATGTATTGACTAATAAAGTCCCACATCCCATGAGGGCTAAAACCTGTCAAAAAGTAAAGATCCTAGGTGATAATATCCAAGTCTTGGCCGCCCACATGGAACACCCGCTATTGTGGGTCCTACATCCTCACTATCTCATGTAGGATATAATATGATAAACGCATAAAGGGGCACATAAAAACCTTTAGGATCCCCACATCAGTTATCTCCTAAATCACCTTAAGGTCCCCACAAACCTTTTCTACCAACTCCCGGTATCTATGCTCCCTCCGCTCCACGTCTATATCCATGTGAACAAATCAAAAGGTCATATTATCTTAGTCATCACAATAGCGTAACTTTCTTGCATGTCAGCGTGATGCCAATATAATCAAATCACACCCAATGTGGGTGGATAGTCTTTTCTTGTGCAGAACTGGCGCACAGGCTAAAATCTGCTCGAATGTGTGCTATCATTGTTGTATCAAGAAAAGTCATGTTGGAATAGTGCGATATTCCTATAGAATCACGCCTTGATACAACACGTTGAAGACCCCAAAAATATCATTCCTTATGTGAGATTATCCTAGAGTCATGTGTTATATCATCATGAGATTAGACGAGTTTCTTGTGCTACGACGTGCTAGAACTAGAAAATTTTGCACATATGGTTTTGTGAGACGAAACCATCTATACCATGCCCTAACTTATCCTAGCCCTAAAATCACCCTAGATAAAATTAAACAAGATAAGGATTAGGAATACTTGGATCTCGCTGCTTGAAAAAATAACCACCCANCCCACATTTTTAAAGAAATTTATCCCAAACTTAAAAATATTTCCATGACCAAACCATACATCCATTTAATGAACTATTCACACCACCACAACCAACACTTCGGGCTCTTCACAATGAGACACCTGCCTCTCCAGATGAACCTTCATTCGCTAGGTAACTTTCATACCAACACCCCCTAAATGTGCCATGTTTTGAGTTAATATTTATGCATTGTCCATACCTTTATCATTCCCTTTACTACACTTGCATATGTGCATCATGCATGCAAGATTGTGGTCAGAACACCCCTACCAACCACCATCAACCAATATGCACAAATTTAATCTCATGTATGATCACAAGAATCACCTCTCGACACCAATGTTCCCACCTGATAACCATAACCAATACACTATCTTACACTCAACACTATCCCAGTTGTGATGTGCCATCACAATCCCAATCTAGGACCACTCAGTCTCCCCCATGGGTGTTTTCCATCAGCAAAACTTCATCACCGTCGACACCCATGATGCCAATCCCCCCACAAGTTTGTGGAATTTGTACCCCACTAAAGTAATATTATAGACGCCAAATATTCTATAACTGTGCATTTACTCCCTTACCTTAAGAAATTCCACAAACAACAACTTCCTTGAGACCAACTACGAAGAATATTTCACCATGGCCTCCTCATACCCCTATGGGTGTTTAAACCATTTGCAAATTTCCTTCATATGAACACCTCTGACAAGACAACAATGGGGACCCCTTCCATTGAGATTACCAAATCCATTCGGTTATTCCTGCAAGACACTCTTGCATGGAATTAATTCATGGAGAACTTGTCCTTGCATTTGTAAATCACCCCTCATTTTTATCTTATAAAATGTTCCCCGATTCCCTCAAAACCACGGGAACCCTTCCCATCATTAGATTGACTCCCCGATCCACAAAAATTTGTGGGAGTACCACCCATAATAAATTGGTCCCTCGACATGCCTAATACTATGGGGACCCCACTAATTATTCTTTATTTACAAACAACTTCCAGTTCCATTTACACATGGGAGCCGATCATTATTTCAGGAACATTCCCCTAGTTTCCTTTGATCGATGATGTTGAAGTCTCCCAGTACCTCATAATAATGTATTTGTCAATTTTCACTCTCTAAACTATTGTTTTCATCACCATGTCCTTCATTTTTATTTTGTATCCCTCCATCACACCCTCACTTGAAGTATGAAACTATCATCCCTTCCCCCTATCTATCATTAATTAAAGGAGGCATGAGCCCTATGCTTATTAGCTAATCTTGTGTCAGTTCAATTAGACACACTTGGTTATAACATGTTCTTGGTTCATTGGATAAGATCCTCATCTTGTAAATATTCTTAAGTTCTCATCGACACAATAGCTCACATTTTGAGAGCTAAAGATGTAGTAGTGGTAGCTTGGTAATCCTTTCAATCACTATAAGTGATCACCTTAGAATAAGTAAGGAGATTCCTTAGGTATCCTTAACTTGGTCATCTCCTCTATGCTCAACAACAATCCATTTAATCATGTCAAGGGGATTCATACATTTCGAATGTAGTAATGTTCAAATTTGAAATTGATAGTTGCAACAACTCTCGTACGATGTAGTCTCCTTTACTTCATAGTTATTCTGATACCCACCCCCATGGGATTCTTTATATTCTTAGCAGCTCTGCTTCTTCAGCACTAGTTACACTATTTTCAGATTCATGTACTCTTACATGGTTTGAGGAAATATCCCTACATGACCACAACAATGTATAAGAGATCCCCCGATATGTTCATTTTTCAGTCGTTTTGGAACCTTTTCATGAGTATTGGGATTCTCACCTCATTTGTATAAAAAAACACATTAGAAAACCTCCCCTTTTGGAAGTTCACTCTTGTCCACATATTTTGAATAACTAACAGATAAATCACATTATAAACGATGATGCATTACCGACTCTATAATACCCCCTAAACCTCATACATCAGGGGGCATCTGTTATCACAAAAAATCACACACCTATGATAATTTCATGATTCACATGATAAATCACCATCAACATACAACATGCACATAGTTGAAGACACATTCACAAGTTCCAAAGAGAAGAATGTGTCCAAGAAGGTCCAAAATAGTCAAAATCCATAACCGAACAAATTAAGCTTTGGTTACACATGCTACCTGCACATGTAGTTCCAAAACAATAGCCACGCATGCAAAAATTTCCTCCGGATCCACATGTATAACACAAATGGTGGTATCTCACCCATTATCAGTGCATTGAACGATCATGAAACCTCTGTTTACCCATTTGAATTCAAATTTTCCTCTCACACACTTGGTTTCCTTAAATGGCCTTTTGGTATACTTTGGATCCAAAACATGAATCAATGGGTTTACACTATGATCTTGTCATTTCTTAGCCACCTATTGGAATGTAAAATAAGTCTAGGGGCATGCTCATTGTAAGAATATTTGAGAGCAAATTTATGTTCCTATAATTGTTATTGAGCTTCCCCTTAGCTCACATATTCCCTCTTTTCAAGCATTTCCAAAAGTCCCTTGCCTCTTTCCTTCAAGGGTAAATTTCTTTTCTCATACATTTGTTGATTAACCACACTTCAATCATTTTTTATACAATAAATGACTCCCTTAGGGAGAGTGTTTTCCTCCATTTGGAGCTCAGCTCTCCAAGATGTTGTATTATCTTGAACATTCAGAAATATACAAGTGGTTTGTTTCAAATTGATTCTTTTAGTTTGCATCCTCTCCCCCTTTTGTTGTTTTTTTCAAGTTTTGTGATCATTTTATTTCTTTTATTTCGTTTCCCTCTAACAATCTATTGTAGGATCACTTGGGTCCATCCATGTTATATTTTTCACTTTAATCCAAATTAGATTAAGACATTTAACTGAAATAATAACAAGCACAACAAGATAAACAAGATATATTTTCCTCGGGTAAACCATAAAGGAGAAAACCCTACAAACTTCGTTAGAATAGTTCTGTTACTAATACAATATCACAAGATGGAAAAACCCAAGAATAAGAAGTCTTCTACAGATCTCTCTCTTTCTCCTTTAGCAAACTTGTCCTCTCTTGCTCTCCTTATGGGAACTTGAGAGTGACTGAGTGTGTGTGTCAAAACGAGGGAGGGTTCCTCCCTATTTATACACATCAACTGACATGACATAATACCTAACTGGGATGACCTCTTGACCTAGCAGGGCCGACTTCTCCTAGGGAGACTCAAAAATACATTTTCCTTTATTTATTCTGAGGATTATTTCCCTAACTCATAACAAAGGTTTTACCTCAATGACCAATCATAATAATGACATCCTGAATGGAGGATAAACATCTTTGATGGGGGTACGAAAAAAATACAATAATACTATACAACAAAATATCTTTCGAAGTTACATTTACAACAAAATTCCCTCTTAACTAGGAAGGTATTCTCTCTCCATAGTCATCAAAAATTATGGACACATGATCATCACTATATCATTATCATCTTTGTTGTTGTAGTCCTCATCTTCTCCATCATTAATTAGTGACATCTGTCAGATATATCCCTCTAAGAAGTTTCTATAGAGCCAATCTTCTTTCATGTTGGATGTAGTCCTAGATCTTATCTAGGTATTCATCATGTCCACAAGAAATCCATTGCGTAGGTACAACCTAGGACCATACATTACATTGCCACTACATTCACCTACATCTCCTACAATCATCTTATCCTATCTAGATCATCTCATTGTCGAACACAGAGACAATCCCAGATACACATCTCATGTCCAACATACCACCTGTGTTCTACCAGCATGGGATCATCACTAGGAGCACCCTAGATGCATTACTTGCGTCATCCACCATTCAAGAATATCCTAGGAGCACCCCTGGTGCATTATGTCTCTCAATGGTCATCCCACATTCTACCAGCATGGAAAAATTCCAAGAGAACCCTAGGTGCATTATGTCCCAAGGACCACCTGCATATTCCACCATGCAAGAATCACCTAGGTGCACACCAAGTGTCTTGTGACTGGTACACTTCTCATCTCCATAATGGGAGCACTCTAGGAGAATCCCAGTTGAATTACATTCCAAGGACCACCTGTGTATTCTACCATATGAGAAATCTCTCTAGTGCATCTTCATCTTCTGGTCTTTGATTATCTCTAACTTAGGAGAGCACTAGGATCACTTTAGGTGCATTATGTACTAAGGACCACTTGCATCTACCACCATGCAAGAACTTGTCACTCCCTCTTTCTAGGGACCTCGATATGGATGACACCAAGTCTCTCTCTGAAGTATTCAAACATTACTTTAGCTAATAGCTTGGTCAACACATCGGTTATCTTCTCATACATCGACACGTAATGGAGCTTTACTACTCCTCTCTACACCATATCCTAGATATAGTGATACTTGATCTCAGTATGCTTCGACTTATCATGGAACACCGGGCTCCCTCACAACTTCACACAAATCTAGTTGTCACAAAAGATACAAGTTTCCTCTAACTCGAGATCAAACAAATTAGACAATACCTTCCAAATTCATACTGCCTCACAACTAGCCGAACAAGATGAAACATACTCTGCTTCAGCTATACTCAACACCATGCATGACTTCTTCCTATTAAAACAGGAGATCATAATGGATCCCAAACTAAACCAGCATCCCAAATTGGTTTTCCTATTAGTGGCGCTTCTTGCCCAATTCGAATAAACATAACTATGTAGGTAAATGTTCTTATTTGATTTATACTTGAGCCCATAATAAAATTTTCCCTTCAGGTACCTCAATACATTCTTTGCAGCAATCAGGTGAACATGTGTCGAATCCATCATGAACTGGCTCAGGGTGTTCACAGCACAAAACTACCCATATCATAGATCATATCCATGAATGGAGCTATCATCGTAGCTTGTGTAAGATTTAATTAGATGATAGGATCTTCCTAGATCAGTTCTTTAAAAACCTTATATAGATTAGTTCTTATTTGATTTATACTTGATACCATAATAAAATTTTCCCTTCAGGTACCTCAATACATTCTTTGCAGCAATCAGGTGAACATGTGTCGAATCCGTCATGAACTGGCTTAGGGTGTTCACAGCACACAACTACCCATATCATGGATCATATCCATGAATGGAGATGTCACTGTAGCTTGTGTAAGATCCAATTAGATGATAGGATCTTCCTAGATTAGTTCTTTAAAAACCTTACTCCTCCCTAAAGGAAAGGATGCTGCACCTGACCGCCAACAAACCAAAGAGGAAGCCATCCTTAAGGCTCAACAGTTCGATCCAGGGTAATTTTTAGGGGCAAAATTTCACCAATTGGCTATTTTTGGGTTTTAAAAAAAAAAAAAATTCGCTATTTGGTCATTTTTAGTTTCTAACATTGCCTATATTTATATAAAATGTGTTTTTTTATCATAATATTCACCAAAATTTACACATTTTAGTGTTAATTGTATGTTTCATATTTAATATTCACCTACCTATCTATAAACATGGTTTTGCCAATCGAAAAAATTCATCTAGAATACTATACTTAAGTATAATATTAGAATCCTTAAAAAATACCTTGGTTTGATTTGATATACGCCCAATTTGGTTACTTGTATACCATTATACTAGATGCTCCCCATGCTAGCACCTCACGTCGAGACATGTCGGGGGAATCTCATGCTGCTGATGGAGTTATAAGCTCTATTACCTGGTATCCTCATTTTTATCCAGCCTCTCCCATGATTCCAACCCATCTTGGTAACACCCATAGTGTTTCCCAACCAGGGTACACCCCTAATCTTTCACGTGTGATGACCCATTCCATAGCTACTCGCTCCTATGTGCCTCTAGGTTATGCCCTTAATTATTCACCCGTAATAGCTCAGTCCAGAGCCACCCCTTACTACATGCTTCCCACACCAACTCCTCACATTCATGGACCAACTTGTTCGAAACACTTGTGTACTGGCCAAACGAACAGCTTTCCAGCCCCACCAGCTACTTTGGTATATTATGCACCACCTATGCATCCTACTATGTCTTTGGTCTTGAATCCTCCTGCCCCTACAGGACCAGTCTACACACAATAGAACCTCCCTACCAACACGCCCAATAACCAACAAGGGAAGGGAAGGAATAATAGAGGTGGCAATCGAGGTAACAATGAGACTCAAGGAGGTGTCCAACAGGCCAAACCTCCAAATAATAATGACGTCAAACCTCTTACAAATGATCCCCAACGTCTCGCTCAACTTGGGAAGAACCCATAGTTGCAGACTAACCATTTGTGTGCCATCTGTAAAAATTATGGCCACTACACTCATCAATGTCCTCACTTGACTTGTGTCCACCAATTACTCCAAAACAATAGTCAACATGATCCAAATGTGACTGCTCCGGCTCAGCCAAACCCAACGGACGAGACTTCCAAATTCCTGCGGTTCCCTTGGTGTTGTGTCACGAACTACAGTATTGTTGATGACTTGGCCTAGTCTCCCACAACCATGTCTACTTTGGAAGTATTCAAAACATGTCCTTTGCAACATAAATCATTGTTATCTGCATTAGGTGTTGTCGATCCCTCTAATTCTAGGTTGATCACCTTTGACCTGGATCAAGGGGAACTTCAGATTCCATCTTTCGTTGCCTTCCAATTTCTATTCATAATACAGAATTTTGTTATTCATCGATGAGGGGGCATCCACATGTGTTATGCTAACCTATGTTTGGAAGAAAATTGGATCTCCCAGCCTTCAACCTTCCACCACCGCTCTTTTCCCCTATGATGGCCGCTCTACTTAGCCCCAAGGAGTTCTCATGAATGTCCTTGTTGAGTTAGCAGGAAAAAAATGTTGATTGATATTAAGGTTTTGTTGGCCGAAAATACCGACCTAGGCCAACTTACGAAAAGACAACCCACACACTCGACTTACTGCAATCTTGTGTGTGTTTGGTGTGACTGTCTCTCACAGGATAATGGCCCTGCTGCCTATGAAATGTGCTCTCAAGGTAGAGAGTCTCTTGAGGTGTAGATGGTAAGTTTTACTTCATCAAACCCTCACACAAATCAAAAGATCTAATCTAAATGACTAACTAATGCTAACAAATACCTTAAGCTAGGAACAGAAAAAATAATAGTAGCTCCTAATCCTGCTCTATAATGACCTAAGATGCAATTTAACTATCCCAAACTAGGAGCTTGAATTAATACTCTGATAACAAGTTTTATTAAAAAAATATGATCTATAGTCCTGCAATGTTAGGAAAGCCTACTATCAGCAGAAACATATCTAAATCAACTTACAATAAAACAACATTTTATCATAAATGAATTTGAATATGAAATAAAACTTGTAATCAAAATAAAGTTGACACAATATTGAAGCATGACAAATATATTCAGGTACTAATGTATAAATGAAACAAAGTCAATTCACACAGTTAGTACTTCATATAAACCAATATTTTAATTAACTGAAGAAAAGAATCATGAAGAAACTCATTTGCTTTTCCATATATCAATGAATCATTCGTACTTCAACACTATGTACTTTGTTCATAATCCATTAACAAAAGTTCTTTCACATATAATATAATGATACATATATATGAAAATGAAATTTAACGCAGGAAAAACAACATTAAGACAGCATGATATAACTGGCAGACTTAGCTAATGTCTTTAGAATCTCTGTAAAATCTAGTAGTCCTCAGAAATAGTTCTAAAGGAACACAAGCATACCTAATAATATTAAATACCGTAATGTATTTGTTCTTCACAAGTTCCAGGATTCCAACCATACTGGTAGCAACGTTTCCTATTCTTTGGTTTACAAAAACCACTGAACATAAAAAAAATTACATAACGTTTAAAGAAAGAAATCTTCTCTAGTTTTGATGAGTGCTACCCCCTAAAGAAATCTTTTCTATTGTCTAAATACTTAAATACAAACCAACAGAAAAATTAGAAGTGAACTGATTCCACACTAGCCGCAACTGGAAAAAAAAATGTGTTCAAATAACTTGCCAAATCTCTCAAATCGTTCACCCTTTTTAGGAGATTCCTCGTGGGTCTAATAAAAGAGCTTATTCTGCAAAAAACCCAAATCTCGGATTTTGTTATTTCTTCTTTATTTTCCCATAGTTTGCTGCAGAAAATCATCTCCTAAATAATGACGAGAATCCGACAATTTGCTTTCCATTCTCGATGATGAGTCAATCTCTTTATGCTATGAATGCATAGTTAAAAATAGCACAAATGTAGGATAGCATCTAGCTTTACATCAACAACTCCTTTAACACCTGTAAATGTCAAACAAAATCTGTTAGCAACATGCAATTATGAACATATAGAAATGAATGAGATGTTTGGCGAATTTCTAGAATTAATACAGCTCAAACAGGTCCGCGTATCTCACAAATCCTGCAATATTTTTGAAAACAACTCATGAATAAGGGTAACTTGGCCCATTTTTGAAGTGGGTTTTCAATGGTTTTTTCAAATTCAAAACGGTTTGTTCAAAAATAGACCCCGAAATTTACCTCTCTCGCTGGGTGCATGATCCAGTTTTTTTTGTGATCTTTTACGGTTTTGTAGCTTCCTGCCTTTTTTTGTTTGATGATAAAATAATGGCTTGAGAAATAACTTCTTCAATCAGCCTTAATTCAATTTCCCCGACCTCTCAACACTCAGGAGCAACATGCAGATACTCATCACCAATAAGCTCGAACCTGGACACAAAAAATGATGAACTGCAAGGAAGTCAAGCAAGTGAGTTATTAAGAGTGATGTTTGCATGATGGAGGATTAATAGATGGCAACCTTCAAGCAACACGAGTACAAAAACCCTAGATTCACCATGAATTCAACGTTGATTGCTATTTCATAATGTTGTGATGATGTCGACTAGCTCATCGTTTTTAACACATGATCAAATAAAATCATAATAATGTGATCACCTAAGGATATAATCAATAACTTAGGATCAAGGTAATTATAAAGAAAAGTCATCACGAAATAATTTATAATGTAACCAGACCAATGTCAAAAACTGTAAAAGTCATCTTAGACCCTCATGGTAAGCTTTAACACTAACTCATTTCAGGAATACAAATTTCGAAATAAGGATAAGTGTATAGTAATGTGTGGAATATGAAAATTATATTAAATACACTTTAAAACCTTATGACAAACAAGATAAGATAAATAATTCAGAAGTGATAAAGCTTTATTAGGTCTCCTATATGAACTAAACAGTAACAGTTATCACACCATGTATTAGCTTGTTTGAATTAATAATCATAAATTCATTTGATTTTAAACATGGATGAGTGATAAGGAGCTACTAACTGCTGTAACTATAGTTTTCAAGATGATTAAAAGAAATGAGGGTTTAAGATCATGAATTTCAAATGCTGATGCTAATCCTTGTGAATCGATGAATCAATTAAACTTCTATCGGGAGTGCCTTAAGAATCAAATATTCTTAGGGCACTCCAAGAGTATCCATGATGAGTGTTGATCTAGGTGAAAATATCAAATGTCGATTAAAGATTACCTATTTGAAATTATTTGTGTTCAAAATGCTCCGAAGGGTGTTGCTTGCCAACAGGTTTTCAACGCCTAACTCGGTTACAACCTCCTCCTAGGACATGGTTACATGTATGCAATGTGCATCATTTCCTCTACCATATTTTGACTCTTGATGTTCCCTCATGATGGGAAGATCGTGACCATCGCCCAAGTGATGTACTATGATCTAAAGGGGTTGGCTACACCAAAACATGTCCTTCCCACTATCAACACTACCATCAACAACGTGTCCATACCATCCCTATATGTCGTTGGCTAATGATTTTTTGCAAACGCTCATATGACGGACACCTTTTTTCCATTACCAACTCCCCCTTTTTCGAATGATATATAATATTTGTGCACCATCACATCTAGTAGCATTTCAATCTCCTCGCAACCTCAGTCTGAACCCAAACCACAATCCAAAGGGAATTATTGGTTTTCATTACCAGTCCACATGATTCCCTTCCTATTTCCACCATCTAACATTGTGAGCAATCCTGTCATGGCTAATATCAAATTTCTTGGTTTTGCTTTGCATATTTCTATGTGGTAGCTCAATCCATCCACCCCGCCCCTAACTCCGAGGGTTTTGTTGAATCATATCCAACCTATTGAGATGATGTCGCACCCATCTCCTAGCACACCAAAGACTACTCCTGTCTCTACTCCTTCCCCTCCGAAGAAGAATAAGGATGGGGGAAGGGTGATCAAAGTGATGATAGAACCACTTCCTTCTCCTACATGTGCTTTATGCGATTTCCAAGGCCATGTGACACATAATTGTCTCGATTTACCTCTCCTTCATAACCACATGTGCACTGTAGACGATACTGACAACATCCCAGTTAACAATGTTCCTGCTTTACCCACGGTCAAGAACAAGTCGTTGCGAACCAACCAAACATGTGTACCGGTCTCTCCTTACTGACCTTCACATGCATTTCCATGAATCTGATGTTACTGTCCTCGAGGAGATCCACCCTATGGTTTCTTCCTTAGACACAACCAACACCATTTATATGATCTATAGCTCTAGTAGTCCTTTCTCGTCATTCATTATGGAATATATTCCTGATGTATCCCAACACCACTTTTGCGGTGACAGATAGATACTCAAAACCACCACTAGTTTTAACCCTTTTCACTTAGTCCATGGTCTGGAGTCAGTTCTTCCCATTGAATGTCAGATTTCGTCGCTTCACCGGTCAAAATTCTACCTGATACCTCACCGTTAAAACAAATCATACTTATTCTTAAACATACCAATTAGGACCTTCATTCTACTATCCAAATGATCGAAGCAGATAAAACTAATTCTAAGTCCCATTTTGACTCTCTGTCCATCCACACACCTTTATCGAGGGGGGCCTAGTCCTTGTTTATGAACAAGCCAATCATAAGTTAGGAAAATGGAAGTTTGATTCCATGTTGTATGACCCATATGTCATCCATCAATGTCTCAAGAAGGGGGAATATATCCTTCTTAACTTTGATGGCCACCTCTTGAAGAATCCCCACAATGGGATCTACCTCAAGAGGTTCAATACTTGAATTCGCTCACCATGAAGTCCATATGTTTAATAGTGTTTCTTTATTTTTTTACATCATTTTTACCACGATTCGGTGGCCCCCTCTAGTAGTCACTCCATGTCCAACCATAGTGAGTCCATTGTAGCATTTCATCACATCCATTTCATGTGAGTGAGTGGATATAACCCCTCCATCTTGCCCCTGCGCTATTGGTACACTGTTGGAGGGTGCAGTCCCACATCTGCACATGCACATAGTATGTTGTCAGTATCTATCACATGTATGCTATAGCTACCACTATTCTAGCATACCATCAGGTCCCCAGAACTATATTGGAGGTCGAGGCATATCCAAATCTCCCCAGTAGTTCATGCCCCCATATGGATGGCCCTCTATGAGGATAGGAAGTTTCCTCCACTGTGCAAAAATATCCTAGGTGAATAAACAACCTACTAGAATACCTCCGTCCCTACTTTCTTCGAGCCATTTCCTGGAGTCACCTCGATTTGTGTTCCACCACGTGAGTCAACCCTCGCATGTATTGGCCTGTTCATGAGCCATCTGATCCATCCATACTACACAATTGGCCTTATTTTATCACCATCTATTGTCCCATAAGGAGGCCCCACCAATTTCTCCACTAGTATTACTATCAGCCATGTTCACAACATAACCTCTTTCCATACATTGAACACTTCCTCCTGGCTTGACTAACCATTACAAATTTTTGGTTAATCTCTTTTTTGACTCCTAAAAGAATGAAAAGATTGTCGAGCACACTTACATCCTTTCATGCTCATTCAAGTATTTGAAAGGGTTTCTATGTGCCCTCATTTATATCCTTTTTTGGACTACATATACTATTAAAATAAAAGGACCACCCTAGCACCTTCCAGCTAGGAACGTTTCCCTTTGTATCATTTTATGCTTTGTCGAACATTGGAACCATAACTTATGAAAAATATCAATATGGGTTGTCTTTAATCTCTTTTCCATCATTCTCATCAAGAACAGATCGTTGAGTAATCTTGGTTTTGTTCATGCTCGTAAAATTATTCGAATGACTGTCTAGTAAGTATAGGTTTAACCTTTTCCGGCTTGGTTGGACTACCTACGGTAAATAAGTCTCTCTTTCCCCAAAGGTTGGGAGAGATATCATTTGTATAATTTTATAATTTTTCGGGCTTAGGATACTATTTATGAAAAAGAGAACCACTAGAGTCTTCTTCCTTTTTCAGAATCTCAAAAAATGAAAACACCATTGAGAATTTACCTTCTCGAGCTCGCTTAAAAATCCACGAGATCATATCATATTGAGCTTATTTCTATCCCTTCTTCATTATCCTTAAACTATGAAGAATTCCCAAATGATGTCTTTAGGCACTACTACATATGGTCACACATGATGGAATCTTTCCCCCATTGGGTCGCCTATGTTTAGAGTACTCTGCAATGAGTCTCCCTTCAGTCCCTTGGATATCAATATTCTAGTTACTCCCCTAGTATTTCCCCTTGAATTTATCTTCTCATGCTTACAATGATGATCCCTTTCCAATGAGTCAGTTTTATTTGCTACTAGGTCAGCCCTGCTGTCATAGTCTAAACAAAGGAAGTTTTAGTCCCTTGTACTCCCCTTTCCTCATTCCCCCATTCAGTGTGTCAGTCCCCTGATTGTTCCACATCATTGGTTATCCCCCTCATGATTATAATAAAGGAAACATAGTTTCCTTATTAGTTACAAGTCTCCCTATGTTGACATGAACACATCTATTCCATAGGATAGACCTAGAGGTCCCTGTATCCTATTTTCATCCACCTCATTGATGAGTTCCTTGGACCACTTTAAAGGAGTCATTAGTTCCTTTCAGGTGGGTTGTGTCTCACATGCTTGACTCCAGCTACATAATCGCACCATTGAGATTCGTATAGAGTATTGGTCCATTCATTATTTGGTCAAAGACCCCAGTTGTCACTTGACTCTAGCACATTGGTGAGTCTACTGTGGGACCCTTATAGTCTCATGTCCCTTGTGATTTTTGGGCTGCGTTAGTGTAGAAGGAGCAAGTCGACATAAGTCGACTTGAACGAAGACCAACTTAGTCGATCAGCCGACTAAGTCGAGAGACCGACTACGTCGGTCGGCTGAGTAAACACAGTAGTTAGTATGTTAACTAATAGTCGTGTCGGTTCGGTGAACCGACAGGTAGTTATGATTGCAACTATTTGTAACCTATATATATTAGGCTGTTGAGCCACACAAGAAAGTAGTTCAGTTCTTGGCTTTGTATGATCTATTGAAAATAATATAATCTGTTCATCCTATCTGTTCTTATCTCTTGTCTCTGTGTATATTTCTGTATATTTTATGTATTATTGGTAACCTTATGTGATCTGAGAGATTACAACATTGGTTCCGTTGTCGGTAGTACATAGCTGGAATATATGCTCACATATGATACCAGAGCAGGAGATCAAGGACTGGTGGGAGCGAAAAATTGCTAACTATCTACAAAATTACGCAAGAAGGAACAGATTGACAGTCGCAGAAGCAAAAGCCAGATTTTTCACTGAAACTCACGAAAAATTTGTCGAATCCGTGCCACATCTACTGAAGAAACTTTTGGATGAGAAAACAGGACGAGACTAAAGAAGCACAGTTACTCCAGAAACTGATCCGAGGAGGACGTACAAATCTCTCGGAGTGGTTCGAAAAGATAGCCGACGACTTCTGTGAGGAACAAGCAGTCGAAGACAGGACTTCTGTGGAAACTGTTCGACAGAAATTTTTCACAGAATTTACTGATCAATTCTTGTGTTCCCTACCGGCTTTACTGTTCAAGTTTTTAATAGAGAAAGGAGCAGGGCACATCGTTGAACCTCGACCTATATTACGTGAACCACCCTCAAACACTAACTGGGCGGAGAAGCAGAAGCAGTGGGAAAAATTCATTGCTGAAAGGGAGTGGGAATACTTCCTGAGTAAGTAGACACTATCCGAGCTTTCTAAAAAGCGTCGGGTAGGATATGGGGGGGTAGCTGGTCGTGTGTCGAACCTAGAGCATAGTGGATCCTAGTCGACCAGAGCCGTCGTCACCAGTAATGCATCATCGACCGAAGAGGAACTGAAGGCATAGTATTATACTACAGTATGTCAGACATTAAGAGAATCGAAAGGGATGAAAGACAGAAGAGAAGGGAAGCCAGACGAGAAAGGGCCGCAGAGCTGCAGCAAAACCCTAGGGAGACCGACCATGATGAAGTACCGCCAGAGTCGGGTCATGACCGACACAGAGAAGGCGAAGAAGAAGAGGCGTCCCCTGAAGATGATGAAATGTGGATAGAGCAGCCAGAAGCTCTCCAACTAATTGTTCCTGACGAAGGAGTAACCCTTTCCACAGTAAGTCCGCGTACCAGAATACAAACTATTATTGAAGATGACCTTCGACTAAGAGCTGGTGACATTACCCTCCGGAGCCGACTAGGCGATGAACCATACCCGGGTCGACATCTCGTCATACGTCGACCGATCGAAGGTAATTGGGAGACCTTTCAAACGGCACCCTCCTTTCGTAGTATCCACTTGCTCCTGCCGACACATGAAGGAGCACCCCCCCTGCCACACACAACTTCAGAAGATACACAAGAGTCAGACCAGAGCACGCAAAGTGACAGTGGGTCATTAAGAAGATAAATTATCAACAATCCGCTATTCGACGAGAAAGAGTCGACACCCGACGGAAGCACAAGTTTCGTCGACCAAAACCCCATCGTCACCCCGACAGATTCGTCTGACTCAACAACCCCACCCCTTACAACACCTCCACCCCCACCTCCACCTCCGACATCATCAGAGAGTAGTGACAGTGACTCCGACATGGGTCACGGATCTGCTCAGATTCCCCTTTATGAGGGTGACGAAGACCCCATACGACATTGGTTTGTCTGTGAGTCGATATGGGAGGCTAACAAAGTAACAGAAGAAGACAGACAGATAGCCTAGTTCGCAGGAGCCCTTCGGAAAATAGCTCTCACATGGTATATGACATTTACTGAAAGGAAACCTAGAGCAACAAAATCAGAGATAAAGACGCAATTCCTATCATTCTTCAAGACTCCAGATGCTAAACACCTGGCAGCCAAGAAGCTGAAGACGACCCAACAGAAGCCAGGAGAAACAGTCCGCGATTACGATAAAAGATGGAAGGATCTATTGAGTCAGTTGGACTATGTCATCGACGACCAATTACTCATTCAATGGTTCCTTGCAGGACTTTCACAGAAAGTTCACCGACACATCAGTCTGGAGACCTTCAAGTCGTACGAAGATGCGTTGACAAAAGCTTTGCAGGTCGAGATGGATGAAGACATACCTGCCTGCCCGAATGACCACCGCTTGGAAGAACAGCTGGAGAATATGCAGAAGTCCTTGAAGGAGCTCACACTTAAGAACCAAGACATCTGGTGTACTAGCTGTTCAACAGCCGGACATACAAAAGATAAATGTCGACTGCAATTCAGTTGACAAGATGTCCGTTTTGTACAGACAAAGGCGTTTTGTGACATCTGCCAGGAACAAGGAGACCATTCCACCGCCGACTGTCCTTACAATATGAAGAATGGAAAAGCTTCCTGGTGTGCTATATGCAAAACTGCCAATCAAAACACGGCCGACTGCCATCTTAACCTCAAAAATAGACAAAACTACCAGGCCGTCTACCAGACTAATGCTGTAGCACAGAACACAGAGCAGAACAATAATAATAACCAGAATGGGCAACGAAATGATGGTCGACGCTACGACCGTCGAAATGACAATCGACGACCAGGGTTTGGACGAACAGGTCGATTCGTTGGGAGTCGAGAAATACGAAGTCGTCGACCTACTCAATGCTTTATTTGTTACAAAGAAGGGCACAGATGCGCAGACTGTCCATACAAGGACAGGACTGATCTTAAATTTTGTACACATTGTGGGGTAGGCAATCACTCCTTGGAGGATTGCCCTACAATGTTGGAAAAAATTAGTAATAAAAAGAATGTTAATGTCTTGTCTTGTGTCCAGAAGAATGATGTCATAACTACTAATAATTTGCACATCGTCACTCGACAAGGCACTAAAACTGGGCCCGATAATCCCCAGATTAGTAAGATCACACATAAAAATACATACCCTGACCCTTGCAAGGAACAACACACATATCAGGAAGCCACACACATATTTACAAACCTTGCACAGCATGAAGACATTAGTCACAGTCGACACGACTCGACCCAGCATTTAACCCATCTTATTCAAACAGAGAAATCTGTCGGTCAGTTCATTGATTTATTGCACCAAATCAAAAGCACTAACCCTGAGAAACAAACTAAGAACATATGTAGCCTAAATCAAAAAGACAAAAATGATGTCGACCCTCTTGTCGACCTGGAAATTGAAGGTTTCCATGTCCGACAAGTGGTGCTTGATTTTGGGTCTCGGGTAAATATAATGACCCGGGATACCTGGGAGAGGATGGGACGACCTCGACTCTATGAGTCAGGTATTTATCTGAAACTAGCCGATTAGGGCCTTATTGAACCTATTGGGGTTTGGAAAAATGTAGATACAACCATTAAAGGCATATCGACTAAGGTCGATTTCGAAATTATTGACCCAAAGGAAGGATCTAGCTCCTTCCCAGCCCTTGTAGGTCGACCTTGGGGTAGAAAGATGAAAGCCTATATCTCTCTAGATAAAGAATGTATTAAACTTAAAGGAAATGGTCATAAGGTCATAGTACCTATTAACCCCTCCCAAGGCCAACCTTTGGTTGAACCAATTGATGAGGAAGTCGATATCCGACAACTTTATCAGATCCAAAACAATACTGACTACACAGAACCAAACGCCCAAGGGGAGCTTTACTTAGGAAACCCCGACTCAGTTGGTTACAATTCAGATGCTGAACTCTATGACTGGGAAATGGAAAACTATGAAACACAAGCAAGAGGGTGCTGGACTATTCAAAAAGTACAGAGAAAACCCACCCGACAGTGCTTTCTAGTCTCAATTATCCCCAAGATCTTTGAGAGAAAAATAATAGAACACCCTACCTTACAACCGACCACCGAAACTATCAGGACCCAAACAAGGTGTAAGGAGAGGGAATCCCCAGTCATGCATGTTGAACAAGTGTCTAAAAACATTGGAGAACATGGCCGACTACAGAGCTTAGTAGAAACCTTCACCGGTCAAGCAGCTAGATTGTGGGATACCCATCAGACAAAACTCCAGACCTGGACTAGTGCTGCAAATTATTTTGTTGAAAGGTTTGGTGGCAAAAAGCTCACCCCACAAGCACAGATCCCCATCTTTACTCAAGGCTAGAACCCAGAAGAACACATCCAAACTTGTGAAAAAGAATGGAGAAGCCTAGGACATAAGGATGAGAGAGTCTGGCCACACTTGTTTCCCTCAACCCTAGACGACTTACCTAGCAAATGGTATAAAATGGAGGAAGCAAAAGGTGAAACCTTTTTCTGGAATGAACTCAAATAAAATTTCATCCAAACCTTCAACTTTATCCCAGAAGATCAACAATTAGTCGAGCCAGCACAACAAATTAAACAGTTCATTCAACCGACTGAAACAGTCCTTGACAAAGACCCTCGACAGGTCAAGCACTGTAATAGTCTTCACATAGGATCAAAAGTCAAGTCGACCCAATTACAATTGGAGAATGAACATACCGAAGGTAAAAGCTTCAGATGGCAATCCAACCATGCTGAAACAACAAAACCAATCAACTCTGTTCTTAGGGTCGCGACTACTGAAAAACCTGACCTCGACCAGATGACTGCAGCCGACTTCCCTGCTACATTTTCACAGTTCCAGGAAGGAAGTCGACCGATAAATGAAGCTAAAGCCCCAGAATGGTTAGATGCCAAAGTAAAAACCAAAGAGGTCGACATTTCAAATGACGACCGACCAAAATTAGCTAAAATTGGTGATTATTGGAATGAGCAACAAACTGCCGAAATAGTGAACTTGCTTAGGGAATTCCAAGATGTCTTTGCAAGAGATTACAAAGATTTGAAAGGGTTAGTTCAAGAAATGGGAGAGATGAAAATCGACACTAAACCTGATGTCCGACCTATTAAGAAACGTCCTTATAAACTAGCTCATAAATATAAGGAAATAGTTAAAAAGGAGATAGACAACATGTTAGCTGCAGGTATCATCTACCCCATTGACCAGTTGGAATGGGCAAGTCCCATGGTCGTCCAGCCTAAGAAACACGACCCGACCAGACTGAGAATCTGTGTCGACTTTAGGGAACTTAATAAAGTCACACTGACAGATCCCTTTCCCACACCTTATGCTGATGAAATCTTGAATGAAGTGGCAGGCCATGAATGCTACTCATTCACAGATGGATTTTCAGGGTACAATCAAGTACCTATAGCAAAGGAAGATCAGAAGAAAACCACATTTGTTTTTGAATTTGGCTCTTTCGCTTATAGGGTTATGCCTTTTGGACTAAAGAACGCACCTGCAGTCTTTTCCAGAATAGTTGTAAAAACCTTCCAAGAGTACATCTATAAAACTATGGCAGTCTACTTCGACGACTGGACCATATATTCCACCTTAAAAGATCACTGCACATGGCTCCGACTTATGTTGGAAAGATGTCGGCAGATTCAACTTTCCCTCAACATTAAGAAATGCATCTTTATGACCCCCATAGGGATACTACTAGGACATGTTGTTTGTAAAGATGGTATTAAGGTTGACTTTGCTAAAATTAAAATTATCCTTGACTTGAAGCCTCCAATAAACCCTAAACAGGTTCGGGTGTTATTAGGACATACATGATACTATAGGAAGTTTATCCGACATTACTCAAACATGACCTACCCCCTAGAAGAACTCCTCAAGGATGATATAGAGTTTAAATGGACAGAGGAATGCCAAATCTCATTCGACAAACTAAAGAGAAAACTGGTCGAAGCCCCCATTCTTAGATTTCCAAATTGGTCGATCAAATTCCATGTGCATATCGATGCATCAGGCATAGCAATTGGAGCTATTCTGACTCAACCAGGAGACGATGGAATGGACTACCCTATAGTCTACAGCAGTCGAAAACTAAATAAGGCTGAAAGGAACTATTCGACCACCGAACGGGAAGCCCTAGGCATGGTCTTTGCACTTCAGAAATATCGACACTACCTATTAGCTAACCCCTTCATATTTTACACCGACCATCAAGCTTTGAAATACCTCGTAAACAAACCCCTTCACCATGGTAGAATCTGTCGATGGCTCTTACTGTTCCAAGAATTTGAATTTGAAGTAGTTGTCCGACCAGGGAAGCTAAATGTCGGACCCGACCACCTATCCCGAATCGACACAGGAGAGGAACCGACTGGAATCGATGACGACCTACCAGATGCACATCTATTTTGTATAGAAGCAGTACCAGAAGAACTGGAGGAAATTGCTCAGTTCCTAGAAACAGGTCAGGCACCAGAAGGTCTGAACACTAAAAAGAAGCAAATCCTAGCTATGAAGGCTGCCCCCTACAGCCTCATCAATGTATTTCTATACAAAATAGGGTTATACGATGTTCTTAGAAGATGTGTACTTGCCCATGAACGAGAACAAATCATGCACGAAGCAAACTACAGACCAGCAGGAGGACACTTTCAGGCCGACACAACTGCTAAGAAAATTCAACAGTCTAGATTATGGTGGCCGACACTTCATAAAGATTGTAAAACCTTTGTTAGTCGATGTGACAGACGCCAACGACTTGGTCGACCACTGCCGAGTACAGAAATGCCCCTGATCTCCGTAAACCCTAGCCTTACATTTGAAATCTGGGCTATAGACTTCATAGGACCATTCCCTGTCCCAGCCCGACGATCAGGTGCAAGGTATATTATCACTGCAGTCGAATATGTTACTAAATGGGAAGAAGCAGAACCTGTCGAGACCTGTTCAAGTGAAGTAGCTGCCAAGTTCATTTATGAAAATATTATTACTCGATTTGGATGTCCACTCACTCTGATCAGCGACCAAGGATCACACTTTGTTAACAAAACTATCAAAAATCTAACCGACAAGTTTCACATCGCCCACCGACGTAGTACAGCATACCACCCTCAGTCGAATGGTGCAATTGAAGCTTTCAATAAAACACTGACAAAAGGACTGACTAAAATATGCATTGCTGACAAAGATGACAGGGATGAGAAGCTTCCTGCAGTTCTATGGGCATACAGTACAACCTACAAACGGTCGACTGATCAAACCCCATTTCGACTGGTATATGGACAAGAAGCAGTCGTACCTCTGCACTTCAGAAAACAGGCACCTATCATTGCACAGATACTACATGTCGACGTCGAACAGGCCAGGAAAGATCGGCTACTTCAACTTAATAAATTGGAAGAACATAGACTTATGGCCATCCAGCACCAAGAAATACAAAAACAACAGCAGAAAGCTTGGCACGACCGTAATATCAGAAACAAAAATCTGTCAGTCGGTGACCTTGCCCTACTGTATAACAGTCGAGTCAAAGGCAAGCCTAAGAAAATTCACACAGAATGGATGGGACCTTATGTTGTCGAAGAAATACATCCCAATGGGTCGGTCCGACTAAAAACATTACAGGGCCTGGTATTTCGGAAGCTTGTTAATGGAGCCCGACTTAAACGATACAAAAATTGAAAAAATATATATATATATATATATATAACGGTCTTAACTGACCCCAAAAACCTATAAAAAGATACAAAATACCAAAAATAAAAAATCGTACACTCAGAAACCACCATCATGACAGCCACTCACCCATTCGACAACCGACTTCATTTCCATCGACCATATTCATCGACCAACCATGTCGACCGTCCTCACCACCGACACTGACCGCCGACCTGGAGCGTCCCATCCCGCATTAATGGCCTCGATCCCCGCCCCAGATTCACGAAATCACACTCGAGTGTTGCAGTTGGCCTGTCAAGTCCACCATTAATTCACCCAGTTCGACACTCCACCCCACTCGCGCCTATAAATAATGGACACCCCACAGTCCATTTACCACACCACGCACCCACTGAGCATTCGAACTCCCAGTCGACTGAAATTTGTGAACCTTGTAAGAATTCCGACTAGTCTGTTCAGTCCGAAACCATGGCACCCAAACGCACCAGAGCTTCGGCTAAGGCTCAAGAACTTCAAGAAGCAGACTCACCCTTACTCCAGCGACTAAAGCGAATCCAAAACGCCAAAGTCCAGGAGGGTTCGTTTCAAAAGCTATGGACGGATATCCAAGAATGGGCGTTTGAAGACCGACGGATGACCCAGGAGGCTGAGAAAGTTAGGCGTAGCACCATATATGCCTATGCAAACGCACCTCTCATGGCCAACTTCACTGGTACAAAGGAAGCCGCGATCAAATTCATCATCAGTCGTTACCACAAGGACAGATTTTACTTTGACCGACCAGTCGACATCAATGGAGATGTTATTTCCCGAATTACTGGTTTGTCAAACCAGGGTGACCCGCTCCCCATTGGGATCAAGGAAGGGCTAGTCGAACACTTTACAGGTTCGACGTCGGGCAAGAACTCCAAGGGTCTGATGATCAGTCAGATCGAGGCACGGACACCACAGATTGTGGCGAAAATCATCGCCATTACTCTCACTTTGGCTGGTCGCAGCAGTGACCTCAAGCTGGAAATGCTGGACGCCATCGACCAAATTACAACCAACGGCCGCATTTTCCGTTGGGCAGACTACCTCGTAGACTTGGTTAAAACCATATGCGAGCGCTGTCAGGAAACAGGAGGTATTATCAAATTCCCCTCCTTAATTATTTGGATTGCTATGTATTATATCTATCCGGAAGGCAGTCCTGTCTTCCGAGAGCCGACTAGGTTTGAGATGCACAGGTTCAAACCCTTTTCCCAAAAAGGAACTGTGCATGAACTCAACCAAGGTAAGGTATTTCTGGAAAACTGGTTCCAGCAGCTTAAGCTGCGCACGACAAGGTGGAGGGTGCCCCAGAACATCCGACGACACCTCCCAGCCGACTCACACATCCAGCTGGAGCTCGACCATACATCCGTATGGTCGTCAAACACTCAGGATTCCAATGCCAGGGACCTCGACTACTATCCCACAGTCGAGCAGGTCTTTCGGGAGTTGTCTAGGCAGACAAAAACCAAAATTCAAATCCCAGAGGCTACAAAACAGGTCGACTTCTCTATAGTCGAACCTCTGACCGACCAGGAGAAGGAGGAAGATTACGAGCTACACCTGTATATCAGCACTTTTGTGACACAGGACACTCCAACTGGCACTCCTGTTTGGGTGCACTTAATCGTAAAACATCCGACTGCACCAGTAGTGGACCCTCCGACCGAGCAACACCAGACACCACCACCAGCACAACAACTAGTACAACAAACAGCTCCCCCGGCTACTCAGACGGTCGACCCCGCTCAGACCCCGACAGGAGAAGTCGAGGAAGACAACCCTGAGTATGCTGTGTCTCGGAGCATTCTCAAGAAACTGGCGAAGGAGATCGCCACTGCCAGAAGAAACATCAAACTGCAGAAACGTCAGCAAGGCAAAGGTAAGCGCAAGCTTGTCCTTGCTGACTCTACAGATGACGAAGACGAACTGGCAGCCTCAGCCCTTGATATTGTCGAGGATGCCCGAGCAAACAAGGTAACTGTTGAAACCCAGTTCCAACGTTTTGTCGAAGCAGGAGCACCCGAAGGTCGGCCAAAGAAGGCCAAAACAACACCACTGTCCGAAGATGTGGTCAACCTGGTGATGACTCCTCCCCCTCCATCTCCGACTAAAATAGTCGAGGAGCAAGCACCGGTGCAGCAGGCTGCCATCTCTCCAGAAGTCTTTGAATGAGCTATCCCTGAAGAACTCAGGGCTAGGGCCAGCATAGATGCTGAACTCAAAGCATTCTTTCAGACGCTGCCTGCCATCTTCCAGTCAGCCCAAACAATCAAGACAACAACACCCTTAAAAGCCAGCAGCAAGATATACGCCCAGCAAACGACAGTATTTACAAGAATACATGACGGAGGCGATGTATCAGGCATGGAACAGACCTTCACCGACTGATAGCTCCCACTATAAGAAGACGTTATATCTTCCGACCACAGTCCCCAACACCATTCTCCATCACCACCAGGATCAGGACACCATCCCTCCCCACCTTCACAACCATCATCTCCACCACCCCCACCGAGACCACCATCGTCATCACAGCCGGAGGTGGACATATCACCTCCCCAAACACAAAAACCCCCGACCACTGAACCAACTCCTCCGTCACAAACCCCTTCGACCTCTGATCCACCTTCCACTTGCAGGTCCTCCCGACAAACCAACAGAGCAAGCAAAGGAGCCAATAGAACCTCTTCCTAGACCCGATCAGCTAAGGATCAGCTTACGGAATGTAAGCTCGTTGACCGACTCAGAGGTTGGCCAGCTACTCAACACCCTAGCAAAAGAGTCGAAGAGGAGGACGGCCCGACTAAGGAAACAACTCAAGGATAAGGAGACAGAAGAAGTCGAGTTCCTCGACAAATGCAGGTCTCTTGTACAGACTGTTACCCCAGGACCTGTCGAAGCTGCTACCGACCGACCACTGGAACGAGCATATCAGCTGTTTGAAGGTTTGGTGTTGACCATACAGACCCACCTCCAAGAGACTAAGGCCGGGCAAAAAGAAGAAACTGCCCAACTGCTCCTGACTCAGCACACAACATTCTCGGAGGCTCACAAACTTCTACAAGACCACATGGAGGAATCCATTGTAACTGAGGAAGTACTCCGAGATTGGCCTACTCATTATGGGCAGGTCTATACGCAGACGCGGCAGACCAGACAAGGCATTCAGGCCTTGGAAAGAAGGAAGTCGACTGAGACAGAATTGAGGCAGACAATCGAGGAACAAATCGTAATGGAAAACACTAAGCTGCAGCAGTTGGAACATGAGGCACACCAGTGGGTTCAGCAAGCCCTTCCCAACTTGGAGAAATTCAACAACATCTGTCCGCAGATGAAGAGACTCCTTGAGACTGCGGAAGAACACAATCAACTGATGGGCCCCAACATGGAAAATATTGCAGAAATGCCCATGGCAGAAAAGATGTCGGTACTTTCAAATCTTACTACTCTGACCATCGACATTCAGAAAGCTTTGCAGACATGGACAGACTTTCAACATCATCTTGCCATCACAGCACCAGCAATAGTCAAATTCTGCGTGCAGAAGAGACCAACTATTCGTCTGCACAGCCCACCTCAGTAGCAGCATCCCTTTGCAATCTATTTTTGTACTTCTAATCTATTTTTTTACCTCCCTCTTTCTTCGGGACGAAGAAATGTTTTGTTTGTGGAGGAGATGTAGAAGGAGCAAGTTGACATAAGTCGACTGGAACGAAGACCGACTTAGTCGATTAGCTGACTAAGTCGAGAGACCAACTACGTCGGTCGGCTGAGTAAACACAGTAGTTAGTCTGTTAACTAATAGTCGTGTCGGTTCGGTGAACCGACAGGTAGTTATGATTGTAACTGTTTGTAACCTGTATATATTAGGCTGTTGAGCCACACAAGAAAGTAGTTCAGTTCTTGGCTTTGTATGATCTATTGAAAATAATATAATCTGTTCATCCTATCTGTTCTTATCTCTTGTCTCTGTGTATATTTCTGTATATTTTATGTATTATTGGTAACCTTATGTGATCTGAGAGATTACAACAGTTAGCGATAGTGTTCGGAAAGCCATCAGTTTCATGCTTCTGTGTATCTCTAGTACTTGATCCTGCATATTGTACCACATAGATTCTAACTCTCATTCATTCAGTCCATCTAGTTATTTACACCTCCATATCCAACAGAGCATCAGTTGTGATGATATTGCCTTCCATGAGAATTCCATTATTCCTATGTGTCAGTTCTTTAGATCAACATTGTATTCCTCCTCCCATTGAGGCCACCATTATGTATCACCAATTGTATATGTATTGATCGAATCCCATAATTTTGAGCCCTTATACCCATTATTTATTCTTTTGACATTGTTACGAGCATGGGTATTCCTTCCTTGTCCATATACATGTCACACACTATATGTATCTCATCCATTTTTAAGAAGTAATAAAAAACCAAAAGCCATCATAGTTCGAACAAGGAGAATCCACTTCTCTATGGTCCTCTCCAATCTCTCCACCGTTGTCACCATTTTCCCATGATCCTATGATTTCTATCAGCCATACAATGAGCTCCTTCCCTCACACATCAGGGGGCAATGTGTTGACACAATAAATTGTTCACCTAGCTTTATATGGTCTAAACCATAATCATACATCATATTTTCACCATTTTGATCTTCACAATTGTATTTCCACTAAAAATGGTCCAAAAAATCATTATTCCTTCCCATAAATGAAGGGACGATGTGAATTTATTGTGATTTATCCCCACTCTCTCCCCAAAAGGGTAAAAAACCCTAAAAATGAGAATGGGTAAAAAAAAACCCTAGATAAATACCATGGACAATAAAATACCATGGGTCAAAAAACCCTAGGACAATACTATAAATACATTGTGAAGGACTCCTCCAAAACACTTTTTTTCCATTTTGCATCAGTCACATCATACACTTTTCTACATTTTTCCTGTATTTTTCCATGCCATTCCCACATTGTATGTTGATATTTCTCCATCCCCATTTGAACCCATCCCCCATCCGACAACTAGCTGTGTAAGAGACTAGAGACCAAAACAATGGAGCCGTGGGACCATTTCCTAGGATGACTACAGTGGCCCAACTTCAAAACAAAGGTGTGTTCATTGTTATATCTTGCATTAATTAATAGTGTATATTTGAAAAAACCTTAAAAAATATTATTGTTGTTGTCTCATTTCTTTTTATTATCATTGAACTCTTCCTTATGCTCTAGACGAGCTAAGGTTGGTTCTTTTCCATGTAGTAGGGGAGAAATCCCCACTACACTCTCATATTCAGGAAGCATATCAGTACAAAAAAATGACATCACAGGTTACACAAGATCTTGAAAAATAGATTGGACAAAAAGAAGTGTTTGATGTAGATGCAATGGATGAATATGATCTTACCCAACAACCAACTCAAGTAGAAGAATATGAAGATACTGGAATTAAGGAGTTGGAAGTTGATATCAACTAGAAATAGGTGAGAATAATAGATCTAGAAAGAGTTGTTAGTAATAAAGAAGATGAAATTCAATATCTAGATAAGAAGGTAAATAAATAAAACATACAAGTCAAGAAGCTTGAATTAGATACAAAATATAAGAAATTCATCAAGAGAGTTAATCAATATTTGTACAATAACATCAAACAGTTATTCAAGAATAAGTGGTATTTTTGTGAACTCATGCAAGAGGAGATGGAGACCTACAAATCAACCAACGAGGAGGATAAATAGGTAGAGACAAAAATGGGATAAATTACAAAGAAGGAAAAAGGAAACTATTTAGTATTTGAATAGCAGGAATAAAAAGAGACTAGAAGACACATAGCTCACAAATAGAACCCAAAATATCAATACAGCCAAGCAAATGGTGTAAAAGAAAACTCTGTCGAGGATAACACACAATAATATCAACTATCTGTCAAATGATATTTCAGCATTCAAGAGTACGTTCAATGGGGCCATAAAGATGGGACTACCACCTATATAGGATGGGAATGGATATTTTCATTCTAGGTAGGAGTATTAAATAAGTTTAAATAAGAAAAGAAATGAAGTTTCCCAGATAATACATTAGAATGGATAATAAGTGGGAACAAAGTGGTTGATTGGTTAAGACATGGAATTCAAATATGGATCAGGTTGAAGACCATTTTTAATGTATTAGATCCATTATCATATGAGAAGCACTCAAAGGTTGAATTAGCATAAGGAAATGTAAAATCATACCAGATTCCTATGGTAAAGGATTGGTAGTTGGTGACCAGATATCACAAGATATCATTGCCACCTAAAGCACCAATATCAAGCCAAACTTTAGGATCAACCCAATAGTCTATTAGATAGCATATGCCTTTAACTCCTCATCAACTTTAAGGTTATCCTTCTCATATATCCTTCATGCCACCTAAAGGTCACACGGGGACTTCACTTAGTGAACATCTCACATAGCATGTGTAATCGTGGGATATTAAAGAATACCCTTAATTTCCAAAGATATTGACCCAAACTCTTTTTGTTGAAACCCCCTCCCAATAATTAAAACCTCCTCCCCACCCCTTTTTATACCTCAATCCTTATAAACCACCCTACCCACCCCCACCTTAAACCCCTCATCCCCCCCAATACCTGCAATATATTGGTTCAATTTTTAATAATTTTAAAACCCACAATATGAACTAACGTGATAGGATATTGGTCAACAACTGAAGCGCCCGTGAGAGGTCATGACCATATAGAGTTAATGTAGAAGATGATTCAAGATGGCATACCTCAAAATAAGCCAGTGATACCAACCCATGCCCACATGAGAGGACAAGAGTTTCCAGGAAAATGAAAGAAGAAAGGCACAACCAAGAAAAAGAGTTAAAAGACAATGTTGTTGAAATTCAACTATAAAAAGAAAAGTTTAAAAAGTAACAAGTCAAAAGAGTGTTACCAATCAATTGGAACCAAGACTAAATTATGTTACTCCAAGGACCTATATATTGTAACTCAAATTCATTCATAAAAGGATGGAAATTTAGATGTGGAGGTACTATGTCTAATTGATGGGTCAATCAATAATTTTGTACCATAATATATTTTGTCTGATATTAAGGCTACAGAGTGGTACAAAGATGTTTTTCCTCTATTTTTGTCTATTTTATCAGGTTTCCATATCCATGTAAGATTTCATTAGACGATGAATAAAGTTTAAGTAGTAGATTTAGCTCCATATCAGTATTGGTGATTAATCTATGTTGACGAGTATTGACATTTAAATCAAATATTTCAAGGTTTTGTTGGAGCTATGGTTTTAAGTTTTAGATATTTATGAGATGCATTAATGTCTGTGGTTTTCTGTGTTATTGGTTTTCATAAATTTATTGTTTCCTAATAATCCTTGAATGACTCATAAAATGATTTCATTTTGTTTAAAGAATTATTGAATACTTTGAATAAAATATCAATATGTTCATTATAAATTTTAATCTTAATAGACTCTCCTTGTTGGTTCCTATTGAACTAATCTTCATTTTGCATCTGTTAAATTCATTCATAATTTCCTTATTTGTTCTATTGCACTCCGTCAAATTCCTCTACATAATCGTTCTACATCTGCAAAGTTGTCCATAATCCATTTTTTACCATAGAACACAAATAATCATTCATATAAAATTTACCTCAAGATTTAGATTTAATATCTAAAATTTTGAGCCTCCATCATGCTTGGGCGTATTCTCACTAGTATAAAAGTGAGATAAATGACTACGTGACAAAAAACGTTAGTCATGAGAGTGTTTTTAAGATACAAATGACTAAATTAAATCTACACAGCTAAAAATGACTAATTTATTTGTCAGATAAAAAATACAACTAAATATTTAGTCACACAATTACAAATTACTAAAAAAATGACTAATTTAGTTTTTTAAATTTAAAATTTTATCATGTTATTTTCAAATGTTTACAATTAATCAACTAACTTTAAACTCAAATGTCTTACCATCAATCTTTTTTACTCAAAATTTTAGTTTTACACATTAATATTAATCTAAAGTTGTCATTTGTTGTATATTCCATCGTAATTCCAAGGGCTTGGTGTCATGCTATTCAGTTTGTTGCACTCATTATGCCCATATCTTGTTTTTCCAAAGCAGACTCCATTTGACCATTCGATACCTAGTCCAAGTTTCAATGAGTAAATGCATATTACATCATGTCAGTTTAAATTTGCCAATTGCACATCCATTGTTAAAATTGGCAGTCATGCTCATCATCCATTTTCTTGTTTCTCCTTTATTAAAAATGTTAAAAATAACCCCTTAGGAACCACCTTCCAAAAATCACTCTTGACCTCATTTTTCCAAAAATAAAACAAATCTTTTTTATGCATTATAACTTATTCTTTTAAGCATAATTTTTCGCAAGTTTGATCCTTGTCAATTTATTAATTTTCGAGGGGGGCATATAGCATTTATGTTACTTTTCCTCCACAAAAATAAATAAATAAATTAAATCTCTATTACTAAACAAATAAGTTTCATTTTAAATCCCCTTACGCCCCTTAAAAATACCTTTCCCATCCTTTAAATATAACACAAAAAGAGTTATTTATTCCTTTTTCCTAAGTCTAAGCTCTCCTTAAATCCCAGATTGAGAAAAAAGAATTAAATAAAATATTTTAAATATTTTTTAATTTTAATACCGACTCTCCTAGTTTAGTGAAAGAAAAATTGGGGGGAAAACAAAATGGAGGAGTTTTCCTAAATTTTACTCCAATTTACTATAAATTCGAGGGTTTGGCATTTGTAGAGTCCTCAACGAGCATAGTTTGGAATGAATTTTATACGACCTTCATTGTCATCTCATTGTTCTCTACAACTGAATATTTTTATCCATAGTTGTTCATGAAGAAAGGGTTTGTTTTCCCTATTCATGTAATGCATTCAGGGTTGGATGTATTTGTGGTCAAGGAGGAAAAATAATGTGGTTTCTTTCAATAAATGAACACCGAGATAAGGCTCTCCAATTGTTTCATTTGGATTTTTCATACTAATTGGTAGACATCGCCCATTCGTTTAATTTACTATTAGAGGAAATTTCAACTCAAAACAGGCCTCCTAAGGAAAATAATAAAATAATAGTTAAAATAATAAAATAATATATATTAATTTTGGAGGAAGAAAAGAAAAAAAATACTTTTTTTGTTTGTATTTTCGACATATGTCCCTATGGTTTTACGCAAATTTCAATTGGGAGAGCTAATTGGATGCATAATTATACACTTCATCCAATGAGTACCCACACTGCATATTTTTGGATGGACCCCACTACCCCAAAAGCAAGAAATACATAAAAAAATGTGATGATGACATCATCATCATGTTTTTTCAGGTATTTCTTGTTTTTGGGATAGAAGGGTCTGTCAAAATTATGTAGATTGGGTACTTATAGGATGCAGAATTTAATTCAGCATCTAGGGAGCTCTCCCGCTCGAAATTTGAGTAAAAACACAAGGAGATATGTCGAAAATACGACTAAAAAGTAGTTTTTTTATGATACCTATCCCCAAATTTATATTAAAAAATTGTTTAAGACCTATAGGGGATTTCAAATTTGAATCAATTTCATTGGCTAACACATGATGACATGGAATTTGAATTAGGATTGAAAGGCCCATTTTGAGTTGAAATTTCCTCTAATTGAAGCCCTACTATTATTATTTAAGGACCAAAAGTGATTGTGAAAAAGTGATGTTATGAATTGTAATTTGAGAGAGAAGAATATAGCACATGGAATTTCCTTCGATGTTTACATGATTCAAACCTTACCAATTTTACGCATTTTAATCTTAATTTAGGGTTTTTGGGCATCATTGTTATCTTTGTGTTGGCTACCCTCAATTTTGGCTTCGGGTTGGGGATTTCGATATACCTTTTTGCTGAAAGTTGCATTTTGTCTTGGATCAATATTCTACATTTTATTAGAGATTTGAATCTATTTTGAGTATTTAGTCAAGGTTCCTGCATGTAGGGTTATTAGTTTTTTTTGTTAGATTGGATTTAATTTTTTTTTTCTTACATTGAGAGAACATTGTAGAGAAAACCAATGTGTTTGGGTGTGGATTAATGTTGCATTTTGGTTTTCATGTTGTTTTCATATGTTGATAAACCTCCTAGTGAAATTTATATGCCAAGTTTAAAGCACAGTCCAAAGAATTTTCTCTAAATGAAGTTGGCTTATATGTGTTATTTTTTCAATGGTATAGAAACGTTTCTCGAAATGGAATTGGATCAGATGCTTTATTTTTCTGGATTTGTAGATGGAAATTCAAAATGGGTAGGTTGTTGAGGGTAACAAATCTTGTGGGATATGAGCTATGATCCATATCTCTATTTGGGATATCAATTTCACTCTTTTCTATACCTAAAGTCTTGTTGATCCCCATGGATTTCTAAATGGGTAGCAACTTTGGGTATTTTGTGATATCCTATGAGGCTAGGTAAAAAATAGAAAGACTATTTATAGATAATCCAATTTACAATGGACATCAACGCATAAGCAATGATAATAACTCAATTTGAATCTCTTCTTATTTTGATCACATGTAGTTCTACATTACATTGTTGTAGGGGTAGAGATGGTTTGGTATGTTGGATAGTGATATTAATACCATCATTAAATGTTTCCCTCTATATGTCAGGGTGATTACACATGCTAACCTTCCCTTTCTCTTATTTTCTGCAAAATTCACCCTAGAATACAGAGGGTCACCTTTCATTCCAACAAAAAATACTATGATAGAGTACATTGGAAGTTTCACTGGTGTACAAGATGCAGAAATGAAGGTCATCATAAAGACTCATGTCCAGCATTCATGAACTATATTTCATTAGGAGTACCAAATCTTATAAATACACAAGGAATTCCCTGTTGTAGGATTTGTTAGAGCAGAGGACATCGTCGGAGGAATGCTTATATTTACAGAAAATAGTAAGTGAACCATCCATCATATATTATGTTTAGTTTTCTATGTTGTCATAGATTAATTCATAACTTTATAGGAATTTAATACATTTTCACAATAACAACATAAATAGGATCACTAAAAGAAACACAGTCACAAGGTACACAAGAATTTACTCTAGGAAACCCTAAAGCAAAAAACTGAGCAAAAATTTCCTCAATATAGATTACCAATATGCAATGACCAAATAACAAGGTCTCATAGAGAGAGAGAGACCAAACCTCAACCATAAGATCCAAAACACCAAATACATTAGTCCTCCTTCTTTCCCTCTCTCGTGCAATATAAGTGTGAGTGAGCATGTACAAATGAGGGAGGCTGCCTCCCTATTTATACTAAACTTCACAACTGAATTTTACCCTAATTTGGCCAACCTATATAACTGACAAGGCCAACCTACCTAGGTAAACATCATAATAATAATTATATTATTCTTTTCTAGGTGATATTGACTCGACTTACAACTAAGCGTTTACCTCATGACCTTTACATGAAATTTTACATCAGTAACATCCCCAGAAGGAGAAATAATAATAATGTGAATTAAAAGTAGAATATTCTTTGAAGTTACATTATTTCAATGCCCCCCCTTAACAAGAAGGGTATTCTGTTGATAACAACAACAAATGATGTGCCTCGACACAACATCATCAGAAGGAGGGTGGAGGCATCATCAACATCATATTTTGGAACATCGTTTGGTACATTTATAGATCATCAAAAATTTTGAACATCATCATCATCTGCAACACATAGTTGTAGTATCAACATGTTCGGTACAGAGGTGAAGTATCATCATAAACATATTCAATACAAAGCTGAAGTATCATCATCAACATCTTCAATACAAAGCAAAAGTATCATCAAAATATTTAGTACAGAGAATCCATATCATCATTTGTAGCATGGAACTAGGGAATCACCAACTACAACATCAACAACGTGGAACTAGAGCATCATCTGTAGCATGAATTTGGAGCATCATCATCATCTGTTGGAACATCATCATATGCAACATGGAACTGAATCATCATCTACAATATGGAACATCTACATAACAACTGATACATCAATAACATCAACAAAACGCGATTGACTCATCATCATAAGGTTGGAATAACAATAACAATGATAACATGAGGCTGGATCATTAGCATAAAGATGGAATAAAAACAAAAACATGTGACAAGATCATCAACACCTCAAGCCTGGAGAAACAACATCGATGGTAGGTATAACAACAACCAATATTATCCTTCGTTTTGGAATTACAGGATCATAGACAACACATTTGTGATACTCAGGCAATCCTTCCTTTTGGAATTATAGGGTCAAGTCTTTTTGGAGCTACCAATACTTATCACAGCTAAAAAATACGTACATAGGATGATCCTTGCTTTCAAAATTATGGGATCAAGTCCACCACTGACATCATAGACAGTCCTTCCTTTCAGAATTATGGGATAGAGTCCATCACTAACATCCTGTATGATCCTTCCTTTGATAATTTATGAGATTGAGTCGACTACTAACATTCTAGACAATCCTTCCTTTCAAAATTAAGATATCAAGTCCACTACTAGCATTTTGGATGATACTTCCTTTCAGAATTCCTATATCAATTCCACTACTAACATTTTGGACAATTCTTCCTTTTGTAGTTACAGGATTAAGTCCACTACTACCATTCTAGATGTTCCTTCCTTTCATAATTACAGGATCAAGTCCACTACTAAAATTTTGTACAATCCTTCCTTTCATAATTACGAGATCAAGTCCATCCACATAAACATTTAAGATGATCCTTCCTTTTGGAATTATAGGATCAAGTCTAAGGATGATTAATCCTTCCACATCAACATTTAAGACAATCCTTCCTTTCATAATTACAGGATCAAGTCTAAGGATAATTAATCCTTCCACATCAACATTTAAGATGATCATTCCTTTCAGAATTATTGTATCAAGTCTAAGGATGATTAGTCCCAACATCTACATCTTGGTCGATCCTTCCGTTCAGAATTATAGGTTCAATTCCATGAAAATAAACATTTAAGATGATAATTCCTTTAGGAATTATGGGATAAAGTATAAGGATGATTATTCCTTTAACATCAACATTTAAGATGATCATTCCTTTTAGAATTATAGGATCAAGTCTAAGGATGATTAATTCCAACTAAGTTATCTGTTGTGATCAGGATTCCATAGTATCAATACAACTCCCCCTTTTGAGGGAAATCCTTAAAGAAAACACCAAGATTGTCTTGAACATGTTCAAAATTCACATGAGACATAGGATTAGTCAACACATCTGCAACTAGCTCATCTATTCTCACATATTGGATCTTTATAGCTCCCTTCTACACCATGTCACAGATGTAGAAATACTGGATTTCTATATGCTTTGTCTTATCATGGAAGATAGGGTTCTTTATCATCTTCATGAATATTTGTTAATCCCATAGAATCACAGTATCATCCATCTCCATATCGAATAGATTTGATAACAACTTTTGAAGCCATATGGATTCACAACTGGTAGAATAAGCTGCAATATATTCCGCTTCTGCAGTGCTGAGAGAAACACTGGATTGCTTCTTTCTTAGACATGAGATCATGGTTGACCCTAGACTGAAACATCCTCCTAGATTTCTCTTTCTATTTGAGACAGTTCCAGCCCAATATGAATCTTTATAACCATATAGTTTGAAGTCATGATCTCTCTAGTATAACTGAAACGATCATCTAGTGTGCCTTTTAGGTACCTCATCACATGCTTTGCAACTACTAGGTGAACATGCTTGGGATCAACTAGATACTGTCTCAAAGTGTTCACAACAAAGCATATATCTGGCCAAGTATTCATCAGATACATAAATGAACCAATAATATGTCTGTATTGTTAGGATTATTAATCCTCCCTTGGTCAAATGTCTGTTAGATTAATTATTTCCTAACTTAGGAACCTTGAATTAATTAAATGGGTCCACTAGTACAATTGCATCCACATGGCCGAATGGGGCCACATGTACAAGTCATTGAAGTGTGGGGAATACTGCTAGAGGTTAAATTCCACTTACTGCATTTGCATGCATCCGTTAGGGCACCTCCTAGACCAATCCCTACATTTTAGGAGCCACTGGGAGTCTCGACACCAACCTACTTCAGTCAGTTGGTGTTAGCATTAGTTAGTCTTAGTTAGCCCTCGGTTATAATCAGTTACTTCAAATTCAGTTAGTCTAGCACTACTAATGCATGGATAATGCATGGTTGAATGGGGAGGAGCACTTTTCCTACCCACCTCACTCTCAGTTGCACTGAGTTAACTAGTTGTTACTACTTGTTGGAGTTATTGGTCATCGGAGAGTTGTCTATTTAGAATCCGATATTAATTGGGATACCTTGAGTTAGAGATCTAGTTAGATACATTCTTATCCACTTGGAGGATTAGAATTAATTACTCATCAATTCGAATTCTACCTATGTATACTACATTGTAACACTAGATATTATTATGATGAATATACTGTAAATTCCTGAGCAATACTTGTCTGTTTCATGTGTGGTTTTTTTGCTTAGTTTGTATGTTCATTCTCCACTCAATTTCTGCAACATAATCAGAACTCTCTTCCTAAATATCTAAATGGAATTCAAATTCTAACATGGTATTAGAGCCTTCTCGGGCAGGTTTCATGCTTGTTTCTCCTCATTGAACATCAGAAGTAGCTGGGTTTCCATAGAATTCCCCTATGAAAATTTGTGAGCTCTGGATTCATTCAAAGCAGCGAAGAGGGCATGACGGACCCTAAAAACATGTTCATGTCTAGAGGGAAATAATGATTATAACATTTCTTATGTTTTAGTGTTATTTGCAATGAAATTGACAGGCGCTACATATATTGAAAGAAGTATTTGCAGTCTCCCTTTCGGAGCAATTATGAGTTCTCAAAATCCTAAACCATGGATCCTCACAACTTCCAATTACCTTGATTGGAGTATTGATATGCAGTTGGCCTTGTGCAAGCCTGGTTACCAAAGGATCATACATTGTTGGGAGGTTGAGCCTCATCAACTAGTAGAGCGGAACACGTTCTTAAATTGTTGTGATGAAGCATTCAGGTACTTATGGACTTATATTTCCAGAGATATCCTCTTTCATCTAGAAGGATTAAGGACTCCCATAGAATCCTAGTAGAATATTGATAGCTTGTTTAACAAACAAGATGAGTTTCAAGGACACATTCTGGAGAATGAGTCGGTATCTTCATCCCAACAGTTTTGAGACTATTGAGCAATTCTTGTCCAAATTCAAGTCTCTAGTGCTACAATGCAGATAGTGTGGGATAGAGCGAAAGGATGAGCAGAATGTCCTTTCAATACTCAGCAAACTAGGTCCTGAGTACTCTTTCTATGTCTCTATGTTTCATTCCAGGTGGGAAAGATTTCCTGATTGGAAACTTCCTTCTTTAGATTCATTGAGTCCTTAATCAAAGAACAAGACAAATTGATTTGAATGGGAGTCATCCAGAGATCCAAAGATAAAGCTCGCTTGGTTACTAAATCTTCCAAAGTTCAAGAAAATGGGAAATCAAAGAAGAAGGAGCCAAAGGAAGCTGATTCGAATCCTAAACCAAATCAGCAAGCTTCCAAAGGGTCTCGGGCTCTAAGAAGAAGAAATTTTAAAAGAAGTTATGTCCATATTGTGAAAAGGGATACCATCTTCAAGAACATTGTATGAGGAAGAAACTTGATGAGATGTCTGCTCTTCTCAAGCAGCACAACATTTCTCCTCCAAGAGAAAAGAAGCCCGATGAAGAAGCATCGACAGAATATGCCGAAAGGTGTCATGCTTTTAAAGCAAATATCTCTCCATCCTCAACATACATTATAGATTTTGGATCCTCCAACCACATGATTTTCTCCAAATAATCCTTCTCTACTCTTTCACTATGAATGTGGGCCTAATATTCACATGGGAGATGATTCCCAGATTCCAATAGAAAGAAGGGGCCCAGTCAGAGCGAAGCATGTTGATTTCAAAAATGTCTTATATGTGCCCTCTCTTGCTGCTAACCTATTATATGTTTACCAGATGACTCGTACAAGCTCTCTTAATAGGGTCACATTCGATTCAGAGTCAATTGAGATTACAAAAAAATCCACTGGAAATATTGTAGAGAAAGGTATTGCAAATCACTCTACCAAAGCTTATGATTTTTCACAATTCTTACATGTTTCTCCTCCTACAACTTTATTGTATCATTCTAACAACATCGGTATGATTTGGCATGAGAGATTTGGCCATCTCAATTTCAAATATCTAAAGCAGCTCCATAATAATAACATGGTTGAAGGTTTTCCCTCCATCCAAACTTCTGATGGAGTATGTGCTGGGTCCTTGGTAGGTAAGCATCCAAAAAATAAGTATGATGTTGGGAGGGCTCATAGAGCTATCTCTACACTTGATTTGATACATAGTGATGTAGCTGTACCTATGCCCACAAAATCCATTAATGGTTGCAGATATTTTCTGACCTTTATTGATTATTGTTCTAGGTACTGTTGGATCTACTTCATGAAACTAAAATCAGAAGTTTTTGATACTTTAAAATTTTTTAAAGCTATGGTTGAGAATAATTTCAATAAGAATATAAAGTCAATAAGATCCGATGGAGGAGGAGAATATGTCAAAAGAGATTTCCAAGATTTCTGTGAATCGGAAGGGATTCGAATGGAACACTTAGTTCCATACGCACCACAACAAAATGGTGTAGCTGAGAGGAAGAATAGATCACTGAAAGAGATGGCAACATGCCTTATCCATGGAAATCATCTACCTCATTCTCTTTGGGCTAAAGCAATAAAATGTGCTTCATATTTGTAGAATAGGGTGCCCCATAAGTCAGTGGTTTGGGTGAATCCATTCAAAGAAATGCATGGGTATAATCCCAATGTCTCTCATATGAGAGTTTTTCGTTCCAAATCTTGGGCCAGGATACTAGTTGACAAGAGAAAGGCGTTCCAAATGCAAAGTAGCAAATGCATTTTGCTGGGATATGCAGATGATGCAAAATATTACAAACTGATGGAGATTTCTACCAGAAGATGCTTCATTGAAAGAAGTGTCCAATTTGAAGAAGATCAGCTACATGATACTCCTCCAGCAACACAAAAAGGTATAACTATTTCTCCTCCTATTTTTGATGATGATGATGTGCTACATTTTTCGAATTTAGATGAAGAACATCACATACAACATGATCCTGTTATTGAGACTAAATATCAAGAGATTATAGATCCAGATCCAGTACTCATTCCTAATCAGAAGCCTAAACCCAAATGGGCTCAAAATATTCTTGATGCACCTAGAAGTGTTACTGGAGTTCCAGAAGACAAAAGAAGAAGTAGGTCCCAGTATCAGAATGAGCATGTTGCACTATCTCTCACAGATTCTCTCTCTACAGAATGGTGTAGGAAATTTTCAGGTCAGTGCTACTTGATGATGGCAAATGATCAACTACATATCCAACAGAAGCATAAATTTGATCATTCCCTAACTTCAGCATCCACCAGAACCAAAGAGAGTCATCAATTCAAAAACACATTCAGAGGTCCAATGATGGACCATGTTGCTGCATAGAGCTGAAATTTTTGTAGCATTGTTTTGCTCAAGTTATTTTTCTAAGGAGGAAGCTTCTTTCTTCTAAAGATAGCTTGCAAATTGCAATTTTCCTACTTATTTTTTAGGGGGGGGGGTTCCCATGAGGTTTTCCCCTATTTCCTCAGTTGTACGATGAAACATTTTTTATTATCTTCTAGATTGTATTTGGGTGACCTGTGGTCTTGTTACCAGGGCCCACATTTGTCCAAGTGTTACACCCAAATCCTGTCACCACTAGGTGATAAGACCTTTGACTTCCATATGTTCCCTTAATCTGAGTACTTGGAGTGGAAACCCATGTTGTTTGTCAATCTTACATGAAAATACTCAGCACCGCGCTTTCCCTATTAACCATGAGCAGTACCTTGCTCGCACCACCTGTATCTTGTTTTCCATAAGCAGTGCCACTGCCTGTGGCCTTTTTTCCATAGGCGTTTCTAACCTAAACCGCTCTGTCATAAGAGGAGAAAAGAGGTATCCTAGGTAAAATGGAAAAAACATAAGTTTCTCAAGGCTTCTAGATCATGAACCTCGTGTCCTCCCTTATCACTATCATTGTGGGTCATTTGAGCTCGAGATCCCCCATCATAGAGTCTTAGAGGCCACCTCATCCACAAATCTCTCAACCATTCCTATCCCTTGAGCCTTATAAATACAAGCTCATGTCCATGGTTGAGGGAGAGAACTATAGAGGTATTGTTATGTTGTTGGATTGACCACTTGGCCCAAGCCATTTGAGAGAATACAGAGCAAAGTTGGAGCTTATGGGGATGAAGTGTTGGTTTCATGGAGATGCATGTCAACACTAAGTCTTAATTGGTTGTAAATTTCTCCATCCATCTAAATGCAAAGCTGATTTCCATCCCACATTACTATTGTTTTGATTCCGCATGTACATGTTGTTAGATTCCTTAGTCACTAAAATCGATAAGTAGATGATGTTCTAGTAGCTTTGATGTGTTTGCGTGTTTGATCTAGTTGCAAGTACACAGGTTCACTATCGAAGTGGCATTCCAGGTGTCTACAACATCCATGGAGGGTCTTCATCCTTTGTCATTCACTCATTTGTTCTGGATCTGAACCATTTAGACCAGAGGAAGAGCTTATGTCTACAAAAGGTGAAATATTCCTTCTTACAAATCTGGTGACTCCACTAGGGAATAGATATATGTATCAATTGATCTGATCTTCCTCAGTTATTCAACTCTTATCTAAATCCAGGCTCCATCTCCAACTCTCTCAAGTCAGATCTGCTATCTGACTCAGTGAATTTTGGTTTGAAACTTCCATATTTGTCTAGATTTGAATTATTTCGACCTTTTATGCTCTTTTTTATTCTCAATCTATCAGTTTTTGCCTTGATCTGATCTTTTTTTGACTTGATTTGTTTTGGACTTATACAAAGAACTGCTCTTATTTAGTTGGCGAGAAGCGATGTCACTGCCTGAACCTAGTTAGCAGCACGCGGTGCCACCGCATGAGTCATGTTGGCAAGAAGAGGTGCTGGTCTAGAACCACTCTATCAATACCCCTGCAATGCGGTGCCAGGTAGGCCTTATTCCAAGACCACCTTTTCTCATTTTTTGCAAAAAAATTGAGTTGATTTGCTTTCAGCCCTGCACTATTAGGCTTGTGTGTTAGAATATAATGCTTGTGGTTTGAAATTTTATGGTTAAAGATTGGTTTGATTGGAAAATTGAAAAGATAGATGAGGCTTATTGATTGTTCATTCACTTATGTGCTTGTTGGTTGTGATTGTGAAAGGAATTCTTGTTTTTGAAAAATATTAGGGTGTTAGCAATATCTCTTTTCATTTCTATTATATAGAATGAAAGAAAAACATTTGATTATCATCTTGGTTTCATTTTTTGTTTTTATAGAGAACTTCTTTTTCCTCCTTTAAAAAGAAAATTTTTCACTGAGATCAGGTTATTATCATTGAGCATTAGACATTGGATCTCTGATTGGCCTTACAAGCTTTTAGGATCTTTATGTTCTTTTGTCTCTTATGAATTTAGTACTATCTCATCAAAATAAAAATATGGTAGTTTTAAGTTAGATTTATCTATTTTTTAAGAAAAATTGAAAAATAGAGTGCATATGCATGTAGTGTTCTTCTTGTTTTTCTTTTAGGAAAAGAGACTCTTCCCCTTTTTATTGCTTTCAGAAAAGAGAAATCATTTTGGAAAGTGATGTCTTTGATTTTTTGTTCAAGATTGTTATTTGGAAATATTTTTGGTTTTGAAACAGAAGAAAACACTCTCTTTCCCTCCCGTAGGTAGGCATACCGAATGGTAAAGTGAAATATTTGCATACGCATATTGCATGGTTTTACTTTTTTATGTCAAAACACCATGCATTCACCTAACCATCCACTTTAAAATTAATGGTAGTTATAGGTTAAAATTTACATAGCAATTTGAGTGATAGGTTAGAGACGTGTTCGGGCGTCGTTAAGCGTAGGAGCTATCGTTATTTGTTCACATTACATCCCAAGACTTGCGCGGTTCTTCCACGTACCATCGGTATATCGAATGGCCTTTCATGTACCCTTGAGGTATATAGAAAGGTACTTCACACACTCAATTGTATATCAGAAGGCCCCTTGTGTACGGTTATGCATTAGACAACACTACTATTGCTTCGAGCTCCCACGTACCTTGAGTATATTGGAAGACCCCACTAGGATACCTTATCCATCTAAGAAAATCCCTTTGGATATCTTGCTTGGAGCCATACACTGAAAACAACATTCAGGGAGATTACTATGCACGTACCCTAGAGGTATATCACAAGTGGCACCTTCTTGACAATCCTGGTGAGAGACCTGACTATCTGAACTCCTCCTGTCATTTTAAGTTTGCTTCTTTGACCTATAACTTGAGTAGGGAATTTTTTTTTGGGTGTGTTTTCAAGTTTTTTAGACCCTAGGTTAGATAGGAATTGTACAAACTGGCTGAGATAAGATAGTTTAAAAGAGTACGGGGCTTGCCACCTGATTTTATTCCTGTTTCAGGAGAAAATCCAATGGAAGCTATCGACCAAGGAGCTGCTACCACCTCCCAAGTGGGAGATAATGTGGCTACAGAAAGTGGAGGACCATATTCTTCACACTCACCTCCCTTGGTCCAACAACCTTCTCGGGGAAATACCTCGTTCCATTCTCCCATAGAAGGTGATGTTGATGATACTACCTGTCCGGATTATGGTCCCAATGCTCCATTTTGGGATACCTCTATAGGACAGGCCATTGCCTCATTTGGCACCCATTTAAACTTTTCTAAAGAAGTTTCTCTAGATGAAGAAGAACATAGACAATACCACGTAGCCATTCTCCATGCAAAGGAGATTGAGAAGAAAATAGATGATATATTGGGCACACCACCACCACGTTCTGCAGTTGTCCTTATGGGATATCGTTCACTTGTTGATTCTAGGAGACCCATTGAAGCGATTATAGATCACACAGTGACTCCACACAACCCAGGACAAATAACCAACCCCACCACCTCCTATGTTACGTCTGTTCCTAATCCTCCCAGGTTTTCCGCACCTGGGGCTCAACCTTCAATTCCTATTTCGTCATTACCTTCTAGTACCAGGGGGAAACCCTCGGCATGATATATTTTATCTGGCACTGGAATTGTACCTAGTAAAGGACAAAACTATAATATAGAACAATCTATAGTTTATGTCCCTCCCACCCATACTAATGTGGTTAATCCCCCATCCAGTTTAGGTCAGTCCTTGCGGGCACAACCTGTAACCATTCAATCTTCTGGAGGTTATGGTTATCAAATACCTGTAGGAAATATTAATTATCCACCCAATCCTACAAGAATACCTTATGCCAAAATTCCATACCCTAGTAGTAATTTTACGCCGTGGGGGCATCCTAACTGGTCTTACATGCCAGCTATGGGGGGGATACCCATACATACTACAGGAGGTGCCGGAGGACTACCTCATGGAGGTCCTCCCCCTGGGGGGCCTAATGGTCCTAGAGGGCTCGGTGGCTTTCCTCCTTATGGTCCTAATGGTCCTGGTGGTCCTGGGGGGCTTGGTGTATTTCCCCCTAATGGCCCTGGAGGGTCTGGTGGCCCTCCTCCTAGTAGTTTTGGAGGCTCTAGAGGTTTACCTCCCAGTCACCTTAGAGGGTCTGGTGGTCCAAATCCTGGTGGTCCTAGTGATCCTGGTGGTCCCAATGGTCCTGGTGGTCCCGGAGGCCCTGGTGGTCCTAATGGTCCTGATCCTGGAAATCAACCCCCCATGGGAATATTTCCTGGTAGTTCTTCATCACAACAACCTATATATCAGTCTACTTACGGTCCTACTGGTAATTATATGCCATATCAATATTACCAGTATGTGAAACCTAACGGTTAGTTACCTTTCCTATCATCTTTGGACTTTCCTGACTTGTCCAAGTTGATTAATGACCCCATTCAACACAATCCCTCGTGGCCTCCCATTTCGATAAAGTTACCATCGAAAAACCATTTTAAAAACCTTAATGGTAAAGTTCGATGGGAAGCAGGGAGATGATCTGAAAAACCATGTCATGACATTCCATCTGTGGTGTTCTTCAAACTCTCTCATGGATGATTCACTTCGGTTACAACTTTTTCAGTGAACTTTGACCGCTATAGCCATGAAATGGTACATTGAACTTCCATAACATTCATCTGTGGATTTTGGCTCCTTGGCAATCGTGTTTCTTACACACTTTCAACTCCCTATCCATTATGAAACGAGTACTGATCTCTTAACTTCTCTATGACAGAACACCTCCACCCACATATCTGATCATTTCCATGAGTGGAGAAGGTGGAGAAGGCTTATTAAGGACCCTATTCCGGATCAGTTATTAGCTGATTGGTTCACCAAATCTTTGTTGCCTCCAATTTCCTGAGATGTGGCTATGGGTGGTGCCGTTATTGAAGAGTATGTTATTAGTCGAGCCCAATATCTAAACTTGGTTTATTCCCAGTCTGGAACTCTTTATGACTTGATTTCTCAAGCTCCTCACCCAAGCACTGATCCTGTAAAGCCACCAGCAGGGGTACCTATTGATGGGATTGTTGGTTCAATCTAGTCCCCATCAGTAGCGAAACCTACCAAGAAAACCCAGACTTCCACCCCTACTCCTTCGACTCCCAAGGTTTCCACCGAGGTCAATTCTATTCAAAGTACTCAAACATTGGGTAATAATAAAAATAAAGGTAAAAATAAGAATAAAAAACCCAGAAACAAATAGGAGAATCCAAGACCAACCAACAATGATAATGATAAAGGGAAGAGAAAAGCAAAATATCCATGTCTACTATGTAGAGCTGACCATTTCACAAAAGAGTGTCCCCATCGGGATGAAATGTCCCAATTTCTGAAATCAAATCCCGCACTCACAGTACTCACAGATCCTTTTCTCTCTGAACAATAACTGATAGACCACATGTCTAATCAGGGTAACTCTAGTTTTTCAGAGGAAATTCGTATGATGTCCTTGGATACCATTAGTCTACAAACTCATAGTCAAAATTATGACAAACCTGGAGGTAAGAAAGAAGACCATTCTTCTTCAGGGAAAGCTCCCTCTACTGGTTCTTTGAAATCCTCGTATACTATCCCACTAACCATCAAGAAGCCTACTCTCGACATGATTTTGTGTCCACCCAAGAGTACTCTTTGGAAGGCTATATTTAACCCTAATGCCCGAGCTGCTCAATTTTATAATGTAGTTGAAGATCTCGCTCAGGAACCTTGTGCAATGTCTACCTTAGAAGTACTCCAAAGTTGTCCTATACAATGCAAAAAATTGTTAACGACATTAGGAGCTTTAGACATGGATAATACTAATTTTTTCATTTCAATATTGAGAACTATAAGTCTAGGATACCTCATAAACTTGCTTTTCAAATCATTACGAAAGTAGCTGGAAAGAAGGTTTTTAGAACGGTACTAGATGAAGGAGCTTCGACCTCGGTTTTGTCTCTGTCTTGTTGGAAATATCTCGGCTCTCCTGAGCTTGTAACATCACCTATTACTCTGAAGGCCTTCGATGGATGAGGTTTCCAACTCCATGGTCTCATATCAGCCCTCGTAGTCGAGCTTGGGGGAAAAACCGTTTCTATTCAAGTAGAAGTGGTAGATGCCTCATTAGATTACAACCTCCTTCTAGGAATAAATTGGTTTTATGCCATGACTGTTGTCACTTCGACAGTATTTTGAATAGTCCAATTTCTGCATCTAGAGAGAATTGTTACCATTGACTAGCTTGATTTCTGTACAACGGATGTTACTACCTCTATGGATAATAACATCCCCATGTTAGGCCAATCCCCTCCTCCTTAACAATCGATTGGGGTAGGCATGTTGAAGGATTAATCCCTTATGGGGATTTTTCCATCCACTCCTCCTAACACAGATACTGCGACAGTCCATATGATTGCCTCATTTGATTGTGAACCTAAGGGAAAACAAGTTGTTGAGTCCACCTCGTTGGGTTCACATGAAGCAATGTATGACACCATTCAAACCCTTTTCAATGATCACACTAATGACCTTCATCTAGTGGCTTCGGATCCTTACCATTTACGTTACTGGTTAGAACCCTCTCTTCCTGTTCTATATTATTTCTCTGAGACTTTTCCTTCCAACGAGTCCATTATGGAGATCATGAGTATGGATGAGTCCATTTGGGAGGATCACCATCATAGATCCATGTTCCTCCCCAACTCCAGTTTGGTTAACCATGATTACACATCCGTGTTTCCTATTGATATTTTCAATGTACCCCAAAGTCCCATATTGTTGCAAGACATAGATTCTGGAGGAAACCTTTGCAACATTACTTAGATGAATCTGATTGACATATCAGCCAAGCCTTGTACAATCAAGCATTTTCATGTTGGGCATAACTACTCAACAGATGAATCTGAAGCATATAAGGCACTTTTCAAAGAATTCCATGATGTTTTTGCCTGGTCCTATGAAGAAATGTTGGGGAATGACCCATCCATTATGGTCCACGAGATTAAAACCTATCCCACGGCCAAGCCTGTAAAAAAAAACTAAGGCAAGTCCATCCACGGAAGGCCACAACTATTAAAGCTAAAATAGAGAAACTTCTCAAAGCTGGGTTTATTTATCCCATACCCCTGACAGAATGGGTATCGAACGTTGTGCTTGTCAATAAAAAGCAGGGCACCATTAGAGTCTGTATCGACTTTAGGGATTTGAATAAATCTTGTCCCAAAGACAAATTTCCTACTCCGCACATCAATCATATTATCGAGAACTGTGCTGGAAGTGTCATCTTCTCATTTATGGATGGATTCTCTGGCTATAATCAGATTGAGGTATTACCCACCGATCAACACAAGATGGAATTCATTTTTCCATGGGGAAACTTTGCATATAAGAAGTTACCTTTTGGCTTGAAAAATGTTGGAGCCACATTCTAGCGTGCGATGTCCTATGCGTTTCATGATATTAAACATATTGTTGAACCGTACCTTGATGAACTCCCTACTCATTCACAGCAACAGGAGGACCACCCTGGTCATCTTAGAGATATTTTCCTAAGATTCCGTCATTATAATATACGGCTCAATCCACATAAATGTGTTTTCTATGTTAAGACGGGACATCTGTTAGGATTTGTTGTCTCTAAGGATGGCATCTGGATTGACCCCTTGAAAATTGCCACCATTTTAGATCTACCAGCCCCAAATAATCTCCTTGAACTCCAAAGTTTGCAAGGGAAGGAAAACTTTCTCTGTCGTTTCGTGTGCAATTTTGCAGATAAAACACACGGTTATATGCATCTCCTTAAAAAGGACACCCCGTTATTTTGGGATGACCAAGCCCAATGCAACTTTGATAACCTCAAACATGCTCTGACTCATTCACCCGTGATACACCCCCCATATTATTCAAAGGACTTTCTCTTGTATATTGTTTCCTCCGCTACTACCATTGCTATGATTTTGGTGCAGGAAAATCCCAACGGTCAGGAGCACATGATTTACTATGTGAGTAAGAATCTTATGGATTCTAAAACTCGATATTCATGAGCGGAGAATATAGCCTTGGACACAGTCATTGCTGTACAAAAATTTCATTACTACATTTTCTCTGCACAACCACAGTATTGGCAGACCAGAACCCTATGTATTACATCCTAACTCGTCAAGTGCTCAGGGGAAAGTACTCCTGATGGAGAGTCATACTACAGGAGTTTGATCTAGAATTCACCAAATCCACATCAAATAAATCCTTGGTCGTTGCCGATCTCATGTGTGATCTTCCCTGTGCTTCGACGGAATCTGAGCCTAGTGATTCATTTCTAAATGAATTCATGTTCCTGATTAGCACTACTGATCCATGGTATGGATATTTTCTTATTTATCTCCAAACACAATGATTTTAGCCGCATTTATTTGGTGACGATCACCACCATATCCATCACCACATGAAATACTACCTCATCCTAAATGATACCTTGTATAGACATGGGTTTGACTCTATTCTCTAGCAATGCCTCACCCATGAGGAAGCTGAACATGTGTTGAATGATTTCCACTCTGGATCATGTGGCGGTAATTTATCTGGGATGGCTATAGCCAAGAAAATCCTTTGCGCTGGTTATTTTTGGCCCTCAGTATTCAAAGACGATCATGAGGCTATTAAGAAATGCCCACCTTGTCAACATTTTTATCCCAAAAAGCGCACTCATCTTGCTCCTCTACACCCTGTCATTGTCGTTGGCCCGTTTGCCAAATGGGGGATTGATTTTATGCATTGTAAGCGTACCTCAGCTGGGGGGCATGGTTACATCATCGTAGCCATTGACTATTTTACAAAATGGGATGAGTCCATGCCTACATATGCAGAAGATGGTAATCCTAGCGCTCTCTTCCTATTCAATCATATCATAGCTAGATTTGGAGTCCCGTAGTCCATTGTTACTAATCACGGATCACATTTCCGTAATCAAATGATGGAGGAACTGAGTGCCAAGCTAGGTTTTCACCATGAAAACTCTACACCATATTATCCATAAGCTAATTGTCAGGTAGAGGACATTAACAAAGTTTTGAAAACTATGCTTTGTCGAATGGTTGGAGATCATAAATCCAACTGGAACCACATTCTTTTCTCCGCTCTTTGGGCTTATAAGAATTCAATGAAAACAACTACTGGTTTCATGCCATTCCAACTTGTATATGGACTCGAAGCTGTCTTACCGATTCAATGTTAGATTCCATCTTTACAAATTGCCGTTGAATTTCTCCCAGACACTTTCGCAGAGGAAGAAATATTTTAGTACTTGAATAACCTTGAAGAGACTTAAAGAGATGCTGCCTTGGATAATGAGGCACATAAGAAACACGTCAAGGTGCAGTATGATAAATCTGTCCAACCTCGTGCTTTTAATGAGGGTGACCTAGTTATGAATTACGACCAAAGATATGAAAAACTAGGGAAAGGAAAGTTCGAGTCCATGTGGTAAGGTCCTTTCGTCATTTCTAAAGTTTTAGAGAAAGGGGCCTACGAGCTCGTTGACTATGATGGAATCCATTTAGGGAAACCTCACAATGGGTTGTACCTGAAGAGGTACTATGCTTAGGTCTTTCTTGGATAGTATATTCTATATATGTATATTTGTTGACTTTTAGTGTGCTTTTAGTATTTTCAATATGGTTTTGAGTTTAGTGTCCACATCTGTTTATACCATGTTTTGGTCATGCAGAGCAGATGGCTTTCTACATCTTTGTTGATGGTGCTTTCCACCACACCTTGAATCTCGCCTTGGCTGCCTGGGTCCTCTATTCCCTAGCTGAAGATTTGGTCAGTTTAGGAGCAGTTTGTATTGGTCCTGCTACCAACAACATCGTCGAGTATCGAGCAGTCATAGGTCTTCTTACTGAAGCTGCCTCCCAAGATGTTCACAATCTGGTAGTTTTGATGGACTCACAACTCATGGTTTGTCATCTAAACCATGTTTATACCATTAGAATTCCTGTGCTTCTCCGACTCTTCCAAAGGGTACGCTTGTTAGAAATATCATTTGAAACCATCACTTATAGGCATATCCCTAGGGAACATAATGTATTTGCTAACTCATTAGCTAATTACATCCTAGATTGGCATATTGCCCATTTATGACGTTAAATCAAATATGGTTAATTGTAAATAAACAATTAAAGACACATAAAACTCATGTAAAATACATTTACCATTTGAGACATATAAACACCAGGTAAAAGTTTGTATATATATATGAACATGTTTACAAAAAATAGGTCATGAGACCTCATCTGAAGCGCGTAGGCTTTCAGGAAAAAATCACCATACAAAATCCTAAAGCTATCAGCTTTCAATAGATATCTCATACACATAATGTCTAGTGATGCTCGTGGTAACACATCACTGCTCTGGATACTCTATGTAGCAGCCTACTAAACCGACTTGATACTCCCACTATAGGTCTCTGATACCTGAGAGGGAGCTCATCAATGGAAGCGTCAGGGATGTCTAAGGTCAACCTCTCCAAGTTTTCCTCTAATTCCTTGGTAATATCATTGCCCTGCGGTACAAAGCGGGCTCCATCTCATCTATCCAATGGGGAAGCTTCCCCAGGTCGTGTTGCTCCAACGTCTGCATGAAAATATTCAGGTCTCATTACTTAACATAAAAAATATAAAACATAAAAAAGCATAAAAACATTTTGTCCATTCTAGGGTTTCCTGCTTCTTACCAGTGTCACCCCATTGTCCGCCAGGTGGGAGTGGTAAGTCAAGGTCTTCACTGAAGTTCGTACCTGCATAAGCATAATCCTCCACCATAAAGATATGATCTCGGAGCCATCTAAAGAATGGGTCACCGAACTTCACCTTCCCCCTTCCCGCTCTAGTAGGAGCCATAATTTGGACCCACCTTTGCATATGGGGGTCCTACGCTCTCAACTCTGTGAATACCACCTGAGGTCTCATCTATGGTACCCACTCGAAGAAGAAATAGGCTAGAATGGAACCAAAGACAAATTGCTTCAGTTCCCCTTGCCGACACTTAGTCAGCTGATCCTTGAATATTGGAAGCAGGGCTTCTGCCCAGTTGAATACTATAGGTGCCATGGCCTCTATGGCATACAACATGTGTGCCCTAGAATCCTGGTGCACTGCCTAACTCCTGACCACTCTTTCCATAGTAAATAAGACAGTCCATAGAGGTCCATCCATCACCACCTTTATGGGGATTTTCTTCCCCAATGTCCTTGTCCTTGGGATACAGTGATGGTCTATCAACTATTCTGTGGTAATATCCCCTCCTTAGGAACCTATCAGTGAGATGGGGGCACCTTGTATTGAGAGTCCAGTCAAGAAGTATATGTCCTCTACCTCTATTGTCATAATATGAGCCCCAACCTCAAAGTGTTTCTACTCCAGATTCCACATTCGGAGTATGTTCTCAAGCAACCGCTCATGTGATACCATGCTAGGAGTCCGGAAGAATTTCAGGAGCCCATAGTCTCGTAATGCAGCTACACAACCTGCATTCCTTTCAGTGAAAGTGTCATCATTGTCATGTTTTCTTTCTTTCCATATCACCATTTTTTATCAGCAAAATCCTGCCAAAAAAAATCATAACACATATTAGAATCATCCTTAATCATTTAAATCCAAAGAAATGATCTACTTTTGCTTGTGTTATCAATTTTAAATCTTCACAATCGGCACCGCCTATGCGCCATTTAAGACATATGGTGGAACATCTTGTGAGCCTTGTTTTTGGCACGGTTCTAGTGAGGTATCGTGTATCCCACAAGGGATAAGTGCGGTTCCCGTTCTCATGGTTTTAGGGCTTGCCATACAGGCCCAAAACCCCATCAAAAATAAAAATTGAGACTATGAAAAGGAAGAGTAGAGTTTCAACTATTACTTGGAATTGACAACGCTTGAAACCGATGGTAGAAACTTTGGATATCAACAACTGAAGGTTTGACTAGGAAAGTGCTCCAAATGCTCTCCGCTATGGGTAAATAGTAAAATGAATTGATTTTTCACTATTTACATGATTTTTATACACATTTTTTGGGTTTGACATGCTATAGTTTTGATTTTAATTCATTTTTTACTCAAAATTTATCAGTCGTAATCCATTAATGTTATTTATGAGCGCATTTAACACTTATTTTTTGAATCAATTGCAGGATAGAAGAACCATAGCAGTAAAGTTTTGGGAGTTTGTTTATGAATTTTTTGTACTACCATAAAATGGAAAAAGTCGATGAGGGTTTGTTACGACACTTTGGTCATGCTCTTGAAACCTAGTATCAAAGGTTTGAGTCCGTTTCTGATTCTTTCCAGGCTCGTAAAAATGACATTGTGTAAAGAAACCTCATGTAGTATTCTTTTAACTCTTTTCAGGCTCTTGAAACATGAAAATATTGTCGAGTTTGTTTCTGATTCTTTCAAGGATCGTAAAAATGACATTGTGTAAAGAAACCTCATGGAGTCCTCTTTAAACTCTTTTTAAGATCCCTAAATATGAAAAGATGGTCGAGCGATCTTGTCTTATTAATTCTTGTTAAATCATTTGAAGAGTCATCTCTCTGACGGTAGGTTATCTCTTTTTTTATTCGGATAGACTATTTATGAAAAAGGAACAGTCTAGCCAACCATGACTAGAAGAGTTCTCTAGGGTATGATTTTACACTTTTTTGGGGCTTAGGGACTAAATCATACGAAAAAGGACCCCTTTGGAGTCTTCTTCTGTAAACCACTTATACTATGAAACGAGAACTATATACTATGAACGAGAACTCTACCCATAAAAATGATGATTTTTGCAAAAAAAACACCAAAAACACCTCCCAAATAGAAAAGTGTTGATACCAGTATACACGTTT
>LPNX010651874.1:22248-73776 GCA_001517045.1 Pseudotsuga menziesii | reverse complement strand
GATGGGAGCTATGTCCACCAAACTGTGCTTCTATTATATATCTTGAGGGAAGTTAGCACAGTCTGTTGCACTGCATATGCAGCGCGAGGTCTCTTCTAGATCTCTGATCTTATCTCTATGTTGCCTTTCTTCCAATATATCCTTCCCTCTCTGTTCTCTCTGTGGATGGTTACATACAGACTCAAATGACTCACAGACAACTAGGTGTCTGGATCGTTACAACGCAGTCTGTCTGACTGATTCCTGAGTCTACAAAACTATCAACTGACCAACTAACTAACTGACTGATTAGCTAACCCTTTACAATACAAAAATGCAAGCTTTTATAGGCAGCCCGAAGGTCGTGCCATTACAACACTGTGGGCCTGTCCCAACAGTAAACCCATACCCTAAATAGTGACAGTCGGTCCTCTCTGTCCTTGAGGTAGCCGCTTCCCATCACACCGCAGCTCTCTACAGTCTTCCATGCTTCCCGGCACTGACCATGGGTACTATGCACCGCTTCTCTTTCTATCCTTCGCCTTCAATGCTTGAGCCTCGTTGCTCCTTCTTCTTTATGAGGGTCGCTGAGCCCTCCTGTCTTCGGCCGCTGCCTTCAATGCAGTGGTTGAGCTTTCTTCTCTCGGCCGCTCAGGTACCGTTGCCTTCTTGACTTTTCTATCCCAAAAGTCATGGTTTCCGGCTCTGCTCTCCAGCTGGAAACGTGCTACGGCGTCGTAGCTCTGCCCTGTTCTTTTTCCGCCAAAACTTCTCTCTTTCCGCCAAAACTAGCAGCTTCTTCTGTAGCTGCGGGATCCTGCTCCAACAACTCCTTTCCACACTACAAAATTCAGAGATCGAAAACTAAGCTTTCTAGTTTTTTCGGACTTTTTCCTTTCTGCCTTTTCGCTCCCACAACGGTCCTTCCACCCTTGTCTTTTCACACTTGCCTTTTCCACGGGGCAGAATGCGGAAGTCATAAACTCAAGTTTTCCATGACTTTGAAATTTTGATTTTCCCAGTTCCGCACTGCACTTCTGTTCCCGCAATGCTTTTTCCGAACCATCAATATGCTTGCGAAACTATTCTTAATCGTCCGATCTTTGATCCTTTGCGGAAATTCATGTTTTCCGCCTATTCGTTGTGGAACTGATTCTTAACCGTCAGATCTCGTGCGGGATGCTTTCTAACCGTAGATTTTAGATCAAATGCGGATCTCACCATGACTTTGCAGATCTACACGATTTCTTTGCTTTAACACTTAGCCAATTTTAATCTCAACATGCAAACTAACATTTTTTTCTTGTTTTGGTAGATTGATATTTCACTCGTGTAAGAACCAAATGAGAATCTAACTTCATGGTTGGATACCCAGTTCATCAAGGAGCAAGATCATGTCATTTTAGATCTTACCAACACACACACATCTTTTGGAGGACATTTGAAAATAGTTTTCCAACCTTTTGTTATGACACTTAGACAAATTTCTTAGTCTGATCCAATATGCCTAAAACACTATTTTGGAAGGTCCATAACTTCTTCCTCGACTACTTCCAAGACAATCTAAAGACATGGCCAGGTAGAGAAAACACAAGTCTAGAATACCCCTATGTGCTGTGGGCATTTACTCTAACCCATGATTTAGGACAGTCATTCTCTTAGACCCTCTTAAGACCAGTTTTGACTATTTATCCACGTCTCTTACCAATTTACCATCAATTATGTTTTTCTATATCATCATATTTGCCATTTTATTATTCATGGCATGCCATCACTACGTTTGTGTTTCCTTTGAATTATACTGAGTTCATTCTTCCATCATGTCCTTGCTTATTCCTTTGTCATCACTGAACTCCTTTTGACATCAATGACAATTATAATCCATATTGCCAACACCCTTAGGTTTCAAAAAATATGTGCAGTAGGGAAAATGTTTCACCAACACTCACTTGGCATTTGAAAGGTTTCATACAAGGATTTGTTTTGGCATGCCATTCAATTTGGACATGGAAAGATCAATCTTCTACTTTAGTACATACCCTAATCTTTATTCACACTATATTACAAAAAAAGACTAATGAGGATGTTGGATCTTTCATATGAAAATCACATGGCTTGGAAGACTTGGCATGGTTTGTCATGAGACTTTAATGTACTTTGTTTGAATCATGTATCGATTTAGTTGATCATAATGTGATCTTTATGAGCTTGAGCTTCATACCCCATGACCCATTTGGGGAGACTGGTTGTGGGACTATGGTAATCCCATCTAGATATAAAAATCAAAAGGATTGTCTTAGTATCTTAGTTATTCCTTTTCTTTCCATGAGATATTGAATTACAATGGACTCTAACAAATGCTCATGCAAATTGGGTGAATCACCTCCATAAAGTGTGGTCTTTTAGACTCTCCTTTAGGATGTGGGTCTATGCTTGACTTCTAGTTTTCGAGGAACATACTACCTTCTAATAAGTACCTTTTAAAATGGGGCTTGTATGCATTGTTGTTCAATTGAGACCACCTATGGCCTATTTTGGCAATGCAAGATTACTCATGCTCATTGGGATTATATTTAGAACACCTAATGACCTATCATTTTCAATGACATTCATTGGAATGTTGGTTTGCTAGGTAATGATGATTCGATTGGCCTGTTTCATTTTAGAGGGATTCAACATTATGCTACAGCTTCAATGAATGCTATGTGGAATTTCGTTGTGAGTTAGTCTAATAACAATTCCTTTTCACTTATTGGTTTTAAAGAGAGGTGGGTGCATGAATCTTTTTTTTTGGTTTTTAAAGAAAGGCAGTCGTATGAATTAATATTGTAATTTAGAGTAGAAAGTGCTCTTGTGAACTGAAATATGTGTAGAAGACAATCACATATATCCACATACATGTTGCTCAATTGCTCATACACCTTAGAAGGTATTGTTATCTTGTCTTGTTGTGCACCATCATGGTTCTAGAAAGGATGTTGTTTTTCCTAGACTTGTGAACCATCATGCTTGTAAAAGACCTCTACAACAAGTCTATTAGATACATGATGTAGAGATGAAAGACATGCTTTCAAATCACCTGGATATCTTCATAAGGTTTATCATAATTGAGATTGTCACACCCCGGTTTTGACCCCGTTTGCATTAAATGTATATGATGTATTGTAATTAATCATGGTGTGGAGCTATAGGCAAAAGCCCCACCATTGATTTAGCATTTTATGTTTCGTCAATTAAAATTGACGCCGATGGTATTTTGTGCTAGCCAAGCACAATATAATTTGGACATCATGTAAATATGCGTTTTAATTAAAATACCCACAACTAGCTATGTCAATGCAACAAATAATAAGATGGGGGCATAATTTCCTAAGGATAAGGGGGGGGGGATGTTTAACCTTTGGGGGCATTGGGGAAAATCCATGTGTCAAGAGGAGAACCCACCTAAACCACCCACCTTTCCTTACCTTATTCACCAACCAATTTAATTCCCATGAGTTGGTTGGGCAGTTATGCCTTGAGAAACGTATGCATGGCCAATCATTTGTTATGGCAGGGCTGTCAGTCCTTGACCACGCCCATGCCCAAAGAGGGGAATCGCATTTAGTTCCCTCACATGGAGCAAAGAAGGCATTCTACACTCACGTAGATAGAAGTTTGGCCTCACACAATCATGTTCAGTTTTTTCCCTTCACGATTTTGGCCTATGTGTGATTTTCCTTCACATTGAGAGTTGTGTTCTTCAGTCTTTCCTATGGTTGGGAAGCGCCTTTGTTAATGCACAACAGATTGGGAAGGAGACCAGGAATTCTTAGTGGGTGTTGGGCCATTTACACCCACGTGAAGCTACTGCTCAGTGGGTGAAATCGATTTTGACCCAGGGGCTGGTTTTCTTAGGTGTTGTTGAGTCTGTTTTGGCCACGTTAGGGCCAAAACATCCCTGGGAATCGAACTGCTGTTAAGGGGTTGTGTTCACCCATCTTGGCCATTCATTTTGTTGTCAAAAGAGTTTTCCTCAACCCAGAATTGTGTATTCTGCTGTGTAGTGCATCCTTGTGTTGGCTTGGCCGAGTAAGTCCAAGGATCCATCTGCCAGTGGGCTAACTTTGTTTGGATGTGGTTATTGGCTTGACAATAGTCGTTTGGCCTTGCTGTGCGTAAGTCTGTGTCCCCTTGTTCCCTGTGGAAATCATGCCCAACTCAGGGGTGGCAGTGATGCTAAGAGAGTAAGGAGCACACTGGCCTATGGTTGGGTGGAACGTTGCAATGACATAGCTAGTTGCGGGACGAGCTTCTTCTCAAGATAAGTATTCTGTGTTTAAATCTCTGCATTTACCTTTGCTAATGAATTAAGATGAACATGTGAATGAATGAAATGTACTTTTCTTCCGTTGTATGTTAAATATTTATGCATCTGTGTATGTTATTAGTTCAATGCATTTTGTTTTATGTTCATGGGGCTAGATTGCCCAGAATAACTAGCAGCCATATTAATCACATCCTTTCCACTGAGTAGAAAAATGAGAACATGACAAAGATGTTGCTACCACTCTACAAATAGACTAGGATTTAAAACTCATCCTCTAGATTGTATCTCTATTGTGTTTTGTACATAATCATAATCATCTTCTTATAAACTTGTATGTGATTGTACTAATAAAATTGTAATGAGCTATCCTTGGACTTAAAAAAACAATCTACACCATAAATAACAATCTCTTTCTTACTTCATCATATTTCTTATAATTACATTGATTTGACAATCTCCTTCTTGTACCATCTTATCTTATACTCATTCCCCAAATCCCTTCGATCATTTCCCTTCCCAAGTTCCCCCATTTCCCGATTCACTCCATCATTTCCTTCACCCATAAAGTGGGGGATAAAAAAACCTTTTGTTTAATAGATAACATTATTTTAAAATTAAAAGACTAAGCCACTTTTCTTTCCCCAAAAAAGTCCCATATGACCATAGTCAAAGCACAATGTACACCGACATAACCTAAAGCCCTCGGCTTATAATTTTAATAATAAAAGAGCCTTTACTAAAATTTGGAAATGTAGCCAAATAGCCAGCAGCCAGCCAATCGTGAGCTGAAAAAAGTTTTTGCCAATGTTTGTGCGTATCTTTCTCAAGACTCAAACCCGTATTTTAATAAAAACAAGCAAAACGACAAACACTGAGCATTTATAATAGATTCCAAACCGTATGTATTTTGCAAATGTTTTTCTCATTTTCTTGGTTGTTATTGTTAATGATCTGTAATCGATATAATACAGATTCCAACACGCATTTTTACCAAATTTTTACTTTTCTGTACAGTGAATTTTGTTGTGATTGATTTAATACATATTCAAAGTTTCTGAGATTTTACAGATCGACTGTGTTACTTCCCGAAACTCTTTCGAAAAAGATAGCAAATTTTAAGCTGGAACGGAACAAAAATCGCTGGCCAGATTTGGATCACAAATGGACTTAAAGGTTGGGATAATTTTTATCTAAAGCCATGCAGAATCTTCTTGAACATTGTCGCAGGCATCGGTTCAAGCCACGGCTTATTATAAGGATTATTCAAGATTGTTGTAAAAATCTTATTTTGGTTGGAATCTGGCAAAAAACCATAAGTCTTATTGATGATTTTTTTTCAAAATTTCAGGGTTTCGTTGGAGTCGGAGGTTACCGAAACTCCTGGAAACAGTGAAGAACTATGCTCTGGAATTTAAAGGAGGAATATCCAAATGTTTACCCAATTTTAACCTATTTTAATTATCGAAAAAGGATAGTTTTAAATGTTCATGACCAAAAGTATTTAAAGATATTCAATGGAAGAAACAAGCATTAAAGCTCCGATCTATGTCCCGGAATGATAACGAGGAACATCCAAATTTAAACCAAATTTAAGCTGTTTTAAATGATCTTTACTGTACATGTTTCTTGGTTATTTCATGAGCTGAAGTGATTAAAGATATTAAATGGAGTAAGCAAGCATTTACCGATTCCAAATGGAAGAAGAAGGTAATCTTGTATGATTTTTTTCTCATAAATTTGATAAACAGCTTGTGTAGATTTGATCAAAAAAAATTAAATGATGGTTAGGGTTTTATGATTTGGTTTATAATTTTTGAAATTTAATTGAACTTAGATCATCAAAGCATACAATTAGAATATTGAATCGATGTAAACGCTGACTTCTCATATAATCAGATTCCTGCAAGTACACTAAACAATCTATACTGATTCCAGTGAGTTTTGACAATATACACATTAATTATAAACACTGTAGGTATATACGCACTGGAATCATTCGATGAATCTGGTGTCATAGGTATGAATGGAGGAGTGGATAAAAGAGAAGAAAAAATGGCAGAAGGCTGCCAGCCTGCCGCATGCACCCCAATAATAGAAGTCACGCATCCATCCATGCAGCAATCACTAATTAGTCATAATGAGAGTCCATATGAAATGACGCATCGTATTCAATGGAATCGCCGTTCCCCACACTAAATTAAAAGAGTTTGTGATAGGTAATCCACAGTCAACAGTGACAGTCCGTGCTCTTAAAAGCAGCGCCGCTGCACTAGTAGAATTATTATTATTATAACGGCAGCGGCGCCGGACGGGGCAGCTTTTGCTTTTTGAGCCCACGAGTCTTTCGAGGGAATTCCGTCATAGAAAGCCGTTGCTACAACACAGAATTTAAGGACTAGGCGGAATTGCTCTGCAGGGCTTGCTAGGGTTTCAAGAGGTCGCGCGTTCGAATCACGCGATGAAAGGTGGAACGGTCCTTCTAGGCTTCTTCGCAATTTTGACATTTTTTCAGCTTGGATTAGCCACAGAGAGCACTTCTTCGCTGCCGCTGAATCCGGAGACGGCCAATGTTAACATCGTCCCGGCCATACCGCTCCAATCGGATATAGAAACATGCCCGCTGGATATGCCGGAGGAGTTATTTTCCGGCGTGAAGGCCGCCTGTGGTGGCCCGGAACTCAATCGATACAAATGCTGCCCGGTTTTGGCAGCTTGGTTATACGCCGCTCACGCCCGGACGGCCCTTCGGAGCCTCAAGTTGCCGGTGTCTGACGATTCCCCTGTTTTCCCGGATGACTCACAGACTTGTGTTAATAATCTCCAGAGCTCGCTTCAGAGACGAGGGATTCACATTCCCCAGCCCAACGATACCTGCGACCCCGTGCAGTGTTTTTGTGGAATCCGACTGCACAGCCTCAGCTCGATCGCTTGCCCTCATGCCTTCAATGTGACCGTCTCCGCCAAGCGACGCCATGTGAGGGTGGCCTCTCCAGCCGTGCGGGCTCTCGAGAAAAATTGCAGAACGCCCACGTATGCTGGGTGTTCTACATGCTTAAAGACTCTGCACAAGGTAACGGCTTAAACTATAATTTTTATAGTATTGAGAGTCTTTGAAGTTCTCCCAGAAACAGAGGTTGATTCTGTTTTATCAAAATTTTAATTTATAGGATTTCACTGGTCTCGTCTCTGTCGGGGATATTTGTTCTTTTGTTCGGTTCAATTTGCTTCATAGCTGTGAGAAGCATCTATTCCACCAAAGTCGCCGAAGGCTTTGATACCTCTACTATTTCACCTATTTCCCTAATATTTGTCTTAGGCACCTTTATCATTCATTCACTGAAATACCCAATACTTAACTCGGCCTTACCCCTCTATCACTCCACAAAATTTACAAAGGTTTCTTCTGGTCCTTATTTATCTATGTAAGGGATTATCTGTTCTTCTAAATTTGTTACATTCTTCCAGACTTCATCTGACCTTATACGGATTCCCTTTTTAATCCATCAAGTAGCTCCCTCTCCTTCACTTCTCTACTAACATTGTAGTTTGTACATTCTCCTAGACTTCTTCTGATCTTATCCGGATCCCCTTTATTATTCATCAACTAGCTTCCTCCCTCTCCTCCACTTTTCTATTAACATTATAGACAGTTTCAGTGTCATACCTTGTGGACCGTTCCTTATACCTATGGTACTCTGTCAAATTTGTTGACAGTTGCCTGAGCATCCTCCCTGCTCCCCAATTTTAGTATTAACATCTTTGACAATTTCAGTGCTATGGATTGTCTTTAGCAACTGATTCACTCTATTATTCACCAACTAGCTTCCTTCCTCACCCTTACTCCAGTACTTCTCTACTAACATTGTAGTTTGTACATTCTCCTAGACTTCTTCTGATCTTATCCGGATCCCCTTTATTATTCATCAACTAGCTTCCTCCCTCTCCTCCACTTTTCTATTAACATTATAGACAGTTTCAGTGTCATACATTGTGGACCGTTCCTTATCCCTATGGTACACTGTCAAATTTGCTGACAGTTGCCTGAGCATCCTCCCTGCACCCCAATTTTAGTACTAACATCTTCAACAATTTCAGTGCCATGGATTGTCTTTAGCAACTGATTCACTCTATTATTCACCAACTAGCTTCCTCCCTCACCCTCACTCCAGTACTTCTCTACTAACATTGTGGTTTGTACATTCTCCTAGATTTCTTCTGATCTTATCCGGATCCCCTTTATTATTCATCAACTAGCTTCCTCCCTCTCCTCCACTTTTCTATTAACATTATAGACAGTTTCAGTGTCATACCTTGTGATCCGTTCCTTATCCCTACGGTACTCTGTCAAATTTGTTGACAGTTGCCTGAGCATCCTCCCTGCTCCCCAATTTTAGTACTAACATCTTCAACAATTTCAGTGCTATGGATTGTCTTTAGCAACTGATTCACTCTATTATTCACCATCTAGCTTCCTTCATCACCCTCACTCCAGTACTATCATTAACCTCAACGTGACGTCTCCTCTGGTGTTATTGGTAGCTATGATCTCTTGTGTTATTAGTAGCTATGATCTCTTGTGTTATTGGCTTCTGAGAAAGGCACATCAAGGTCAAAAAGTATCAAAGTAGTCAAAAAAGGCATCTGAGAGGCATCAGAAGAGGTTCTGAGAGGCCTTTTGGCGATGGGTTATGCAAGCACAGCATTCTACCCTTACCCTACCTACTCGCATTACTTGTTACCGACAACCTCAAGTTACTCATTTACCTTACCTCATACCCAACAACCTAGTGCTTCAGGTAGGAATCTGGGATAGGGCTCCTTTTTATGACTGGGAGCTGGAGTCTAAAGGGGGTTGACAAGGGGGGTGCTTTTTGTCATATCTTGTGGAACATCCGTTATCCCTCTATTATTCAGCCAATTAGTTGACAGTTGCCAGAGCATACCCCTTTCCCGTAATACAATCGTCAACAATGTCAGTGTTATGGATCCGCTGTAGCTTGTAGTTGTGATGTATGTATTGTTATCACGATGGAGTGAGTTAATCAAAATTGACATAAATTTGGAAGAAATTTCAGCCATGATCAGAGTTTCACCATAATTCAAGATCTATGGTGGAAGGATCCATGGAAATTCTGACTTCATGTGTCACCACCAGATGCCAGTTTTGGCATAATTTTGTTATATGATTAGATGGCACCTTATCTTACTACATTGGCATAGCATATTTTTCTGCTGGATTTTGGTTCACAGTAATACTGCCCCTTCCCCTGCTTTTATTTTGCCAATCTCTTTTTGGCCAAAGTCATTGAATATGGTATCTATTCCGCTAAATTTGTGCAGATTTAAAGTAATTAATCCTGACTAAACAGTATGTAAACCTGACCGGTGAACTGATGTTTGCTGGCCACATCATTGCGTTTTTGTATATTACAGCAAATGAATTTCTTTAATGTTTGTATTTTTATTTTACAGTTGAATGACATGGATGAGGTATCGGAGATCTCTGACAGGACGAGTCGTATCAACAGCCGAGACTGCGAGCTGCTGGGGCTGACATGGTTATTGGCTAAGAACAGAACCGCCTACATTCCCACCGTATCGGCCGTTTTCAGGGCTGTTATGTACAGTGGCCTCTCGCCTCAGACGACCGTCTGCACTGCTAACCCCGAGAGAATGCCTCTGCCGGTAGATTCGACTCAACTAGATCAGTCTGCGGGAAGCTTTATCAACCCTGCAGCAGCCGCTCTCATGGGTGTTTTCTTCCTCATTGTTCACGCGACCTCAAATTTAGCCTCTTTATATTGATAACATTGGCCTGCACAGATTTTCCTATTTAGTAATCTGTGATAGCATTCTCCTACTACTAACTTCACCAATGGTTTCAGTGTCATGGCTATTGGTGGTTATGTTTTGTTTATGATTGTTACAGGCAATGTTGCTACAATGGCATATCTCTATGTTGAGATTTAGTCAACATTGCTCTCTCCTCACTTTCTGTGTGGCAAGTTTTATCAAGTCCACATGAGCCATCATGGCTGTAATATCTGTTCTCCATGTGAACTAGAGGTTCAGCCCACTCTATTTTTACTGAGCCAGCTGAGAAGTTCTACACGTGGGCCAGTGTTTTAGCTCCTCATCCCTTAACCACTGGAAAGATTCTAATTTTGTGGGACATTAGGGCAGATGTTAAGAAAGACTGGCTTTCCCATATTCCCTCACCAGGGAGTTGCAGACTTCAAGTCTTGTATCTTTATATTTCTCTCTAATTCCTTCTCCACCGAGATCTTGATGCAATTACTTCACTCTGGGTCTCCTTTCTCTCTGCAGGTATAATGTAATATTAAATTATTGTACATAATTTCAGTGGAGAATTTGAGGCCTTCAAGATCTTATTGAATATGTATTTTTATATACCGAGACTAAGTATATACTAAGAGATGAATACTAATGTATTGATTTTCACAATTGAACTTAAGTGCATTGCCTCCACTGATAAAAATTAACTTTAGTTAGGAATTACAGCTTTCCAGTGAGCATTTATGGTCATGGTTTTGTCTTTTTTGTCATATTGGATGCCTTTGTTACCGAGATCATCTTACGAGAAGACGAATACTCTAATGTATGGTCATGGTTTTCTCTTTTTTGTCATATTTGGATGCCTGCCTTTGTTACCGGGATCATCTTACCAGAAGATGAATGCTCTAATGTATAGGTATTCCACTGTTAAAATTAACTTTTCGTTGGGAATCACAGATTTCTAGTGAGCATTTCTGGTCATGGGTTTCTCGTTTTTGTCATACTCTAATGTATAGGTATTCCACTGGTAAATTAACTTTTCGTTGGGAATCACAGATTTCTAGTGAGCATTTCTGGTCATGGGTTTCTCGTTTTTGTCATACTCTAATGTATAGGTATTCCACTGGTAAAATTAACTTTTCGTTGGGAATCACAGATTTCTAATGAGCATTTCTGGTCATGGGTTTCTCGTTTTTGTCATATTGGATGGATGCCTTTGTTACTGAGACCATCTTATCAGAAGATAAATACTCTAACGTATAGGTATTCAGAATCTAATTTGAAGTTCATTGCCTTCCACTGATAAATTTAACTTCTCATTTTTGTCATACTCTAATGTATAGGTATTCCACTGGTAAAATTAACTTTTCGTTGGGAATCACAGATTTATAGTGAGCATTTCTGGTCATGGGTTTCTCATTTTTGTCATATTGGATGGATGCCTTTGTTACAGAGACCATCTTATCAGAAGATGAATACTCTAATGTATAGGTAAGTACATTGCTTTCCACTGATAAATTTAACTTTTCGTTGGGAATCACAGCTTTCCAGTGAGTCATGGTTTGATAAATTTAACTTTTCGTTGGGAATCACAGCTTTCCAGTGAGTCATGGTTTTCTGCAATGCGAATCTCATTTTTGTCATATTGTTTACCTTTGTTTAACGTGCACCATTCGCTATGGAGCCCATTGCAATCTATTTGGGCTCATGCTTCCACTCAATTTGCATAAAATATTCGTTTTGTGGAGTTTGGCCATAGTGAAGTCTCCTTAATGCTTGTGGATGCAGCAATGGATCAATCAAATAAAAAAGTTATTTTTAGGTCTCCTCTCTGCTCAAGATTACAGGTTGTCGTTATTTCCATTATCATAAAATTAATAATGATGTCCTTGTCACTTAATTAATAATGATGCGCTCATGTGGAGTTAATACTAATAGTAGTAACCACTTCCATTTATCATTGCTCTTAAACTGTGTAACCTTTTCCGTAAAAATGCAATTATATTGTTGGACTTGGTCCCATTCAGATCGTCGAGCTTATTTTGTCTGTTTCCGCTTTCTATTTATATATATTCTCATGAACTGGTGTCCATTGGTCTCAATGAAATAAAGCAGAGCTTATTTGGTCTGTTTCCACTTTCTATTTATATATATTCTCATGAACTGGTGTCCATTGGTCTCAATGAAATAAAGCAGAAACGCACCAATGAAATAAAGCAGAAACGCACGTGAGAATTGAAGGAAAACCACAATCATGTTACGAAATAAAAGTAACAAAATGCAACAGAATATATGTTATTAATGCAAAAATATAATCAAATACAGGGACTCACTGTAATGTTTAAACATAAAATGGAACAGAATATATTATTATAAATGCAAAAATTAATGTAAATACACATAAAATATAACAAAATATATTTTTATAAATGCAAAAATTAATGCAAATACAGCAACTCACTGTAATGTATAAACATAAAATGTAACAGAATCTATGTTATTAATGCAAAAATAAAAGCAAATACAGGGACTCACGGTATTGTATCAACATAATATGTGTTATTATTAATTAATGCAAAATAAATGCAAATACAGAGACTCACAGCAATGTATAAATTTAAAGCACTATAAAAATAAAGGCAAATCGGAGTATGATAAAGATTAAAATGACATGATAATTAATGCATCTACTAAAATAATCTTTAACCTTTTTTTTCCTTCCGCTTAATGAAATATGAGTCATATTGATTAAGTGACCTCTACAAGGAACTAGGTATCAGTTTTGTTTTGTCCTTTTCTTCTATCTAGAGAGACCCGAGTTACCATTCATGACCTTACTCGAAAAGGAAAGCTTTTTATCCATTTCTTCTACTATGTTTTTGATTTATCTCATTTTGATCAACGCTAATATTTGGGGTATGTTGTTGATTTATCTCATTCTGATCAATGTTAATATTTGGAGATATCTTGTTGATTTATCTCTTATGTTGTTGATTTATCTCATTTTGATCAATACTAATATTTGGTGGTTGATTTACCTCTTATATATAAATTTGTGTGTTTAAAATTTTGCCATTTGAATTACATTGTGTTGTTTAAAATGTTGACATTTAAATTATATTGTTCCAGTCAATAGTAAATTTTATTTAATTTTCCTTTTTGCAGGAAAGAGTCTTTTTGTTCTTAGTAACAATATTTTTTATTTTGATAAACTGTATAAATCTTTTCTTAATGTTCTATTTATAAGAAACTATTAAAAGATTTGGGTTAAAATGAAATTATAATGGTTTGTTTTAAGGTATGTCATCCCATTGTATCTAAATGTCAAATCTTTCTAAGGTGTAATATCCATTATAAGAAACTATTAAAAGATTTGGGTTAAATTGAATTTATAATGGTTTGTTTTAAGATCTATCATCTCGTTGTATCTAAAGGTCAAGTCTTTCTAAGGTGTAATATCCATCGTCTCATTGTATCTAAAGGAACAGGTTCCTTTAAAGTGCAAACCTTTTTTTAGAGTGTAAAGGTTGTACTTCGAAGATTTGATACCTCTCGATAGATCCAAAGTTATGGTAAATCTAAGGTAATTTACTTTTTAACTTTTTTTATTTTTTATTACATTGTTTTATTATTTGTGACATCATATTACACTAGAGAATGATCATAATATTTAGCTTTAGGAAATAGCAATCCAATCTTTGCTACGACCTTACCTTTTGATTTATAGTGGTAGGCACGTATTTCTCTAGATTTTCCACATTAGGTGGTTTTTGAACCTAGCTTGCAGTCAATGGTTTGTGAGGAAGTTTGTGGGTTGGTTCTAGATCATGTCTCTCGAGTTGGATTTGGTGTATCATTACAAGATTGGGCCATTGGAGATGTGGGTTCACAAACTTAGAAGCAAAGGAAGAAAGTGCTTAGTCGACATGAGATTAGGGTAAACATGACAGTGCGGGGGGGGAGATCTAATCAAGGTAGACAAAGTCTTGCAATTTTTTTGGTAAGACAACATACATTTCTTTGGTGTTCATATCTCTAAAAGTGTGTTGTGTGGTTGAATGAAAGATCACCGAGAGCTTGTGTTAGGGTATGGATCCTCTAATATCATGATTTGTGGTTGGTGTGGGTTCAAGTTTCAAATTAGGGAAGATGTGGTTAGAATTTTAAGCTGGTGGTGTTTTTTGGGTTCTTGTCACTTAAAGCTAAAATTTTGGCATCCATGTTTTGATTTGAGAAGGGAGGTGTTCAAGATGATGCCCATTTGGGTAAAACTCTCGAGCTTGCCTCTTGAAATATGGAGTGATAAATCTATTTGGGATATTGGGAATACCTTGGGGAAATCTTTGTTTATAGATCCATCTTATAAATATAGTGTTTATTGCTCAATACCCAAGATCTTGGTGAGCATCGATTTATTTGAAGGTTTAGTGGAGAGTATTTACATTGAGGTTGGGGAAACAATCATTACACGAGTTCTTGATTATTGCAATCTTCCTTTTTGTTGTGTTAGATGTCATCTTTTTGGTCACGTTCTTGAGGATTGTTCAAAGCCAAAAAAAGGTCTAGCAAAGGAAGAAAGGGGGTTTTCCATAATTTTTAGATAATGGAAAACAATTTCCATATTCTTCACCAAAGAAAGCTCAAAGATCATTTACTCATGATAGTCAAGATGTTGGCTTAGACGATAACATTATAGAGGAGGTTGAGGATCACGTTGATGAAGTTGTGGCTCCACATTTGATTTTGGGATCTGAAGAGCCCATTTAGTAGAAGGTTCCTAGTGGGGAAAGTGTGGAGGAGTTGGGTCAAAAAAGATTAGAAGTGGGGCGGGACATTGAGAAGTCATTTCTTACAAATTTAGTGTTGGGGCAAATGAATTATGGGAAGGCCTGGGTTTCCCTAGAGGCACAAGGTTTTGGGAAGGAAAGGAAGACAATTCAAACTAAAAGTCAAGGATTGGAAAGCTCAACATTGTACCAATCTATCATGGAAGAGAGTATGGAGGCTTCTTTACATGCAGATACTTTAGAGGCAATCCGTTATATAGGAGGTCCAATTCCATACAACTTGAGATTTGTTGAAGATGATTTCTTTTGTTTTGTACCATTCACTGCAAGGGGGATGGTCTTGGCTTATACTTTAAAGCCGTCTAATTTTCCTAGTAACTCTAATTTAGTACTTTGTGTCCCTCTGCTTTCAATTTCAATGACATTTATTAAGGTGAATAGATCTAATTTGGTTGAGAAGGTTTGTCATTCAATAAGGTTTTCCATTTGGAAAGGGGGGAAACCTATCTATTGTCATTCCAAGGGATTGGAAGGAGTTTCAACACAACCATCTACACCTTATAAATTTGATTCCTTGGGATGTCCTCTTATCCGGGGGTTGCGTAGTCCTGGGGGTCTTGGCCCCACATCCTCAAGGGATTTTAAGGATAAACACTACACACTCAGATCTAAAGGACCACTCACTTTGATTGAAGATCACACACCTTTGGTGGCATAGGCTGTGATAGTATAAAATAGGTTGAGGTGGGGTTTATTGGTAGGAAACCATTTCTTCATCTTGCTCAATACAAGGCAACAATTGAAATACTTCAAGGTAAGCAAAAATCTATTTTTGAAGATTTACAACCCTCCTCCATAATTCCTTAATTAATTTTTTCTCTCTCAATTCTAGGTTTGCCCTTTTGAAAGTAGCAGAAAATAACATCCCGATATTCTTCTTGTACAAGAGACATTATGCAAGGGAGATTTGATTGTAGGAAAATTTGAGTCACCTTTTCAAAAGCTGGGAGTTTTGGTGGGTAGATTCATGTGGTATGTATGAGGATTGATCATGAGTTGGAGTGTTGAATTTACTTTAACTAATATTTTATTTGTGCAAGGGCTTGGGTTTTTAAGTTTGTGTAATGAATGTGTATGGGCCATATGATCACAAGCAAACGTTTTGGGATCATTTATTTTCATAGTGGTTAATCAAGGAAATAAATTTGGTCATCAAGGGTGATTTGAACTTCACTATTAGCATTAGTTGAGGTCGGTGGAGGTGGACGTGGAACCAGTTAATCTCAAGCCTACCTAACATAATAAGAATGTTGGATGTGTCAGTGTTTCTAAGTGACTGGATAGATTCTTGGTCATGGAACACCTTTTACAAAATGTTGACATGTACAAGTCGTGGGTGGACACAATAGGGGGTTCATACCATAATCCTATTTTTCTTTAGTTGGATAAGGCCAAGGATAAGCCTCCCACTCTATTCAAGTTTAATCTGATTTTGATGGAGGACGAAAATTCGAAGGATTTAGTCATGAGAGAATGGAAACCATATGAAGGGGGCTTGGGTGTATCTAGAAGTAGACAACTTGTTGATGCATTAAAATTTCTTAAGAAGAAATTGATGGATTGGTTAGATGAGATATACAAGAATATTGATAGGTAACTTAAGGCAACTAAGCCTACTTTAATAGAACTCTTTGACAATAACATTTTAAAGATTTTCTCTACTAAAGAATTAAAATCACGTGCAAACCTTGAGGAAAAAATCACGTGCAGACCTTGAGGATGAAGGGTTGAGTTGTTTGTATGGAGCTTGGGGATGGGAATGCTAAATAATTTCATAGGTTTTCCAACCATAGAAATAGTTGTAACACTATTAAGGAATTACACTCTCTAGCTAGTCAAAAGGTTTTAGGGTTCAAGGACTCGAAAAATTTAGAGGTTAAACATTTCTCAAATATATACTAAAGAACCATAGTTTGTAAAAATCCCTGAAGTTGTGAATGTGTGCTCATGCTTCCCAAATTTTTTTACAGAGGAATATAATCAATATCTTTGTGAGGAATTTTCTTTAGATGAACTTTGGCGGTATTGTTCACCTTCAAAAAACACAAAAGCCTTGGTCTCAATGGGTGGATGGCATATTTTTTTAAAGGTTATCTGATCTACCGAGGAAGACTTCCTTGTACTAGTTGAAAAGGTAAGGGAGCCTAGTAGGGTACTGCAAAATTTTAAACCAATATTTATAACATTGGTTCCCAATATGGATAAACCAACATCCTTTAATGGCAACACACCGATTCCTCTTTGTAATTGCATTTACAAAATCATTGCCAAGGTTTTGGTAGTTAGGCTCTAAACACTTCTTTTAGAGGTAGTTTCACCTAAACATTTTGGATTTTGGGGAGATAGATCCATGACACGATTGGTGCATCTCAAGAAGCACTACACACTATTAAATCGAAGAAAATCACAAATGATGACAATCAAGCTAGATCTTTCTAAGGCATATGATAAGACATGCTCACTTTATCTCAGATTATTATTGATACATGTGGATTTATGACTTAATTGGATAGTGGGGTGCAAAGCTTTGGTATCATTTGTTGTTTTTATAAATGGCAACATCCAATTTTTTTTAATACAATGACTACATTAAGGATGTTCAATTTATTTGTTTTTTTTCTTTGTTGGTGGCACAAGGACTCATTAGGTTGATAATGGAAGCATGGTGAGTTAGAAAACTAAAGGGTAACCTTAATCATCTACTAGTTGTTGACAATGTTTTGTTATTCACAAATGACACTATTGTGGAGGGTAGATAATTACATTATGTATTAAAGACTTATTATTTAAATATTATGGTATGAAGATAAATTCAGATAAGATTGGATGCAAGGACTAGATTAAGGATGTTTAGTTTCTTTGTTTTTGTTGTTGTTGGTGGCACAAAGGACTCATTAGGTTGATAATGGAAGCATGGTGAGTTAGAAAACTAAAGAGTAACCTTACTCATTTACTATTTTTTGACAATGTTTTTTTATTCACAAATGACACTATTGTGGAGGGTAGATTATTACATTATGTATTAAATACTTATTATTTAAAGGTTATGGTATGGAGATAAATTTAGAGAAGATTGGATCATGTTTTAATGGGATTTTTGAGAGCGTGGAGCAAGCACTTTTAAGTATGTTCCAATGCTAGTCACTTAATATTAATGAGGGTTTCAAGTATTTGGGGCTCATAGGGGAAAACTAACCTTAATGCCCATGGAAAAGCAAACTGGGGGTGGTTGATAGGAATAATAGAAAATATAATACATTTTTGGTGAAATCAACGGTTACCACATAGGGGAAAACTAACCTTAGTCAAGTCTATTTTGAAAGTGATTCCAGTTTATTGACACTCATTTGCACACATCCCCAAGGGAGTATTGGAAAAAATCAATGAAGTGAACTTTAACTTTCTATGGAGAGGGAAAGAAGGGAAATATGACACTCATTGGAAAATTTGACATTCCATCTCCAAGGGAAAGGGAGAAGGGAGACGAGGTGTAAGAACCCATTTTGACCCTAAAATGAAACTATATATCTAATGATGAAATGACAAGTATTTGAATTTAAATGGTTGAGGATGACCAAAACTGTTGTAAATATGTACTTGAATTATAATATAAAAATCGTTGACGACTGGAAATGAAGAAGAATGGAGAAGAGATTGAAAGAGAATGATTCCACAAGTGGGGGATGTAAAATGGGGCTAAGGGGAGATGACCTTAGTAAACTATTAACCAAGTACTTAGCCTTCCTTTTAAACCTTAGTTAGGAATATACCATAAAGTCTCTTATTCCATGATGAAGAAATCTCACATAGTTAACATTTACTTATTAATTAATTATCGTAAGATGGGATTAAAGAGTGGAAAATGGGCTCATCATGAGTGCCACATTGTAAGTTTAGAACACGCAAATAAAAAGTTGGGAATTGATTTTAGAGCATAATTCTAGCTATAATTTTCATCATCCTTCTTGCTAGTAGGAATTGGGGAAAAGAGAGGGGAAATTATAGTTATGCTAATAATTACACTTCCAGGGATGCTAATGCAACTTCCATGGGAATAGGTGTTGATGGTTAAGGTGCCATTATGAGAGGAAACCTAACCTACAATGAAGAATCCTTGGAGTCTGAATATGAAATTCCTTAGCCATCATATCCCGAGAGCACTGGAAAGGAATTGAGATAACCTGAGTGATTGCATGTAAAGAAGGGGATTCCATTCCTTATGTTCTGTTGGTTGATGGGGAAGAGCACTGGTTGATTGGGAAAGTTGTAGAGGGAGTTTTGGCACTAGAGAGTTGTCTGAGTTGTGGGTTGAGTAGAAGAGTTAGGAGCTTCATGCTTGTGGACCGATAGCCTCAGCTCAGGGAGGACTTCTATCAGAGAAATGATAAGTGTGATAGAGTTCCTAAGGTTGTGTTATCCAAATTTTTGTACCATAAGTTGGGTTACCTGAGGAGCCACTGGTTGACAGACTTGTTCAAAGTATGATTCCAGTGTATCAGTCAATCTGTCTACTTGTCTAACCAATATTGGCTTGTCACCCTTTTATTTGAATAATTTTGACCATGGCCCCTTGGGGTTTGTAATAAAATGTGCTAGTAGGATATTTTTGAGTGGTTCGGTCTCCTGAGACGCAGAATCTCAAATAGGGTATTCCAGGGATTTTTTTGCCCCTGACAATTATGCTCTGCCTTCAGCCGAGTATAATTGACGAGGTTTTCTCCTGGGTTATTAGACCCCAACTAAGTGTTATAAGCCTACTAGACATTATTTAGATAGATCATGGTCATGTCCTAAGTCATCTGGACACAAAAAATTTTCGAAAAAATATTTTTTTCGAATAGTGAAATTTTTATTTTATTTAATTTTTTAATTTTTAATCACTTTTCCTAAGTTTTTTGGGTTATTTTTTCCATAAATTAAATGGAAAAAACCCGTTCGTGATTCGGACTCAGAATTCAGTGATTGAAGGCTCTAACCTTAAGCCAAAAATCATTCTTGATTAACCAGCCAGTCAGAGCCAACTTTTAGATCAGCAATCAGACACATAATGCCTTTTTACTCAAAAAAGTCAGTTATGAGTAAAAAAATGATTTTTATTAAAAAAAAATGATTACTTTGGAGAAAACTAAAACTTTCCAAATTAATCCAAATTCAGTAAAATAAAAGGCTAAATGACATCTCATGGAGCACTTATGATGATTGGAGTTATCATAACTCAGCTTCAGTCATCATCAAGAGAGCAATTAATTTATTATTAGTTAGCAAACATGTCATCTCCAGCTAAAGATGAGATGGAGAGCACTCATTGGTCTGGGGATTTGATCGAGGTGAAGAGTAAAGCTTGCACCATCAGTGGGCTTCCCAAACCTAACGGAGGCTCCAGCGAGACCTAAGGATGAGCTTACCTACATCACACGTGTGGCCTCATCCTTAGCTTGTTTTCAGTGCATAGGTTTGGAGTGGGGGCGCTTTGCCTGGGTGGAGGCCTCCCCTCACTCCCGGTTCTCCGGTTTAGGTCTGAGCTCTTTGTTAGGTGGCTAAGCTGGTTAGGGTTGGTTTTTTGGTTTTAGGGTTTTAGCACTCTCTCATTTGTTAAATAGAGGCTCTTTCAGCTCTATTGAGGACGAGAGTTTAGCATAGAAACTCTGTTGGATTTTATAAGCTTCTTTTGTTAATAAAATATTGAGACTATGGAGGTCACTTAATGGGCTTTTGGCATTGTGTCTTCATCCTATGTGAAGTAATATCTCTTTCACCCTACCCTTGTATTGCAATTTGATTATTATGTTTATTGAAGACTAACAATCTAGTACTTGGGCTTCTAATCAAATCTGCATTGAGTGTTTGTGTCATCGGGGATTGCATATAGCAGGAGCTTTCGCATCTAATACCTTCACCATACAAGTGTTCCATTATTAATATTTTCATTTGCAAGGTTGCAAGCGGTTCCGGATCTTTCTTACCTTCTCTAAATAAACTTCAAAAAATTCTACTGGTTACTTTGATTGCTACAAGTGGATCTCTATTTTCAAAGTTCTATCTTACCTCTTTTCCACTTTTGTAGAAGTTATCAAGTCATTTAAATCTTTATTTTAAGCTTGCTTGGCTTCTACTAAGTTAGATCTAGGCTTTCTAGCCTTAGATCTACTTTTTCAAAGCTAGATCCATCTTTCTAAAGGTCCATTTTTAAAAATCTAGTTTCATTTCCTTTTTAAATCCATCTTTCTTTTTGCCTTGGAAAACATGCACGAGTTTTCTCGAAAAACATGCAAATTTTCCATTTTTTGGGCTTGCTGGTTTTTTTGTATTTTTCTTTAATTCTAAATTCTGGAAATTCATTAAAAAAACAGAAAATTTTCAAAATTTTTCAAATTTTTTTTTACTTTTTCTCGAAAAGCGTGCCATTTCAAGTTCGCTGTTTTTGGGGCTGATTTTTGAATTTTTTCATTAATTATAAATTCTGGAAATTCATTAAAAAATCAGAAAATTTTCAATTTTTTTTTTTAATTTTTTTACTTTCTTGAAAAACGTGCAATTTTGTACTTGGTATTTTTTTTACTGATTTTCTGCATTTTTCTGCTATTTTCCAGATTCTGGAAATTAGCCTAAAATGTTAAAAAATCTTTAATTTTAAATTCGCAAAAAATCCCAAGTCGTTTTGCCAAAAATCGTGCATTTTACATAAAAAATGGTGAGCTTCCCTGATCCTTTCCAAGTTTTAATTTTGGGTCTCATTCCATTGTTTTGATCTCCTGTTTCATCTCATAAGGCACTTGTCTTCTCATCCACTTAATCTTTTCGAATCATAGGTTAAATTTGGTTGCCTAACACTCTCATTAGTCCTTGTTTAGAGCTCTTATCCACAAGTGAACCAAAAGCAAAACCAAACAAGAAAGAGCAAGCAGAACTAGATCCAAAGCCAAAAAGGAAGTCATTCTCCTTTGTACAAACTCATAAGAGTTTTTCATTTTTACTTAAGTTACTTCTCAAAGTCCTGACAAGGATTAAGTTCCAAAGGCATTTGTACTTCATTAATAAAACAAGGCTCAGTGGGATAGGGCCTCCCATACTTGGTTTTTCTTCCCCATTTGGGGAAGAGTGTTTTTTGTTCTTAGCTTAGATTTGTTTCGAGTACTTAGAATAATTTCGTTTATTTTGCAAAGTAGATACTAATTGTTAGATTAGCCCATTTTGTTTCATTAACTAGGTTGAATACTTCATCTTTTAATTTTTTGTATCTTTCATAAGTAATTCAACTGTTTAAAGTAGAAATCTCTTGAATCTCACTTTGTAGATCAAGAGTGCTCTCTATCGGAGAGTTGTCTTTTCATTGTTTAATAAGTTAATCAATTAATCTTGAAAGTCTCTTGAACTTGCCGTAATCCAAGTCAAGAGCAATCTCTATCGGAGAGCATTCCCACTGCATATCCTTGCATCAAGCATATAGATTAGCTAAGTCTTTTGAACCACTGTCATAAGACGAGGTCAAGAGTGCTCTCTGTCGAAGAGTTTTAATTAATTAACTTAATAAAATTCACAACTCACATCCCTTTAATTAATTAACCCCCTTCCCTCCTTGCCGGAGTATGCTCTGACCGATCTTCGACCAGAATACCCAGAAACAACATTGGATCTCTAAACCCCACAAGAGGAACTTAACTAAAACTTTTCCCCATAACCAACGCACCGACATTGTTCGATAAATACCAAGGCATGTGGGCAAATTCCAAGTGTGGGCGCTGGGCTACCTAATCTGGGCACTGGTAGTTAAGTTATTGAACACTTACCTTTGACCCCAGACAAGTCCGTCATGTCTTTGAACGGAGCCACTGAAGGTATTACCGGTTAGGACATCCAGCGACCATAAGTGAAGATCACAAACAAAAAACTCTTAAAACTTACCAAGAGCACTTGCAAAACCTAACATTCACTCGCATCTTTTGGGATTCACATATTTACACTCAAAGCATCTCTGATAAGTTGACTCCATAGGCACTGGTCCCATAAGTTTAGAATTGTTGATAATCTGGGCCATTTGTCCATCGAATGTTTGATTATAAATCATATCTATGAATGCTTTATCTATTTCATGAAGCTCTCAAATATTTGTCTATCTTTCAATTCCGGTGATAGCAACGTGGATTGCTTTGTCTTGTGTTAAATTCATCACATTAATCATCTTAAATTACAATAGCTCCTAAACAACACCCATCCGCATCCGAAACATCTAAAAATTAACTTAAACATTGAGCCATAGAAAACTCTTTGTTAGGGACTACCCCCCTTGGCTTCGTTACGAGTTAGCCTAAACGGAGGAGCTAGGAGTAGGTGACAGTACCTAGCTTTGTGCTTGCCCCCAAGGTCACACCTCTCCCACTTTCTCAAGTGAGGAGACAGCTTTCAGAAGATTTTTGCTGTTGGTGTGCAATCGGCGGACAACAGGTTGTTAAGAACATCCTTCATTTGCAGCGAATTGAAGGTATATTTTTCATAAAGGAAAGTCCTTAATTGTGTTGTGAATTGTTTATTTTTTATATTTTTTATGTATTTATTTATTTTATTATGTATTCAAATTTGTGTACATGGATTTCTATCATAATATGCAATCATGGTAAGAATGCATACATGTTTCGACATGTGAATGATTTAGTTTGATAATGTTAAAAAGGTAGTTATGTATGTGACCAATATGGAAACATTTAGGAGCGAAATCAAGGGGTAAGAATGCATACATGTTTCAACATGTGAATGATTTAGTTTGATAATGTTAAAAAGGTAGTTATGTATGTGACCATGGAAACATTTAGGAGTGAAATCAAGGGGTTTTAAATGTTGATTGAGTGAATATTTTATATGGTAGTAAGTTAAAAAAAGGAAAAACATTGACCCCATATTTATTTAAAAAATATGTCTATAACTGTTAGCCCATGGGTTTTTATGAGAGAGAGGGGGCTTGAAAATGGTTTTCTCCCATGGTTTTTAGAAGATAAGGATTAGCCCATGGTTTTTTATGAGAGAGAGGGCTTGAAAATGGTTTTCTCCCATGGTTTTTAGAAGATAAGGACTTGACATGGTTTTCATCCATGATTTTTAGAAGAGGGGGGCTTGAAAATGGTTTTCATCCATGGTTTTTAGAAGATGGAGGATGGAAAACGCTTTTATTATCCCATTTAATGATGATCAATTTATAATTTTTAAATTTTGAAAATATTAAATAAATACATGTGCAAAATATTGATAAAAATTTCATCTGATGGCAGTATAAAAATCATGTACATTCACTTTCACCAATTTTTATTTCAACACAATGATTCATTTTTTAAATTTGGTTATATATATATTATCAATTGTATTTATTTTAGAATTTGAAATACATTTTTTTCATATATTTAATTTTAAATTCTATTTTTGAAAATATGGATATATATTTTATACTTTATCCATCCAATTTAAAATGAAATTTAAAACCAAATTATATATCATATAATCCATGAAAATGGGTAACAATTTCTGGTAAAAAATGATGGTGAAAATTCAAATTTTTGCACCAAGAGTAGTGAGGTGCTCTACAACTTGGTATTGGGGAGATGTTGTCATGTACGTAACATAACACTACACAAAATAAAAGGTAGTTAAAAAAATAAATTCATGTTGGCTCATAAAATTAAAAATTAAAAACAAATGAAAAGTAAATAAAAAATGAAAACCAACATAAATCCACCCAACTTACATTTACATTTTAGAAAAATGTAAAAATCTTAAGATAAAAATTTTTTTACACTTCATGAAATTGGATCCCTCTCGGTGTTTGGTAGATCCAAGTTTAAGATGGATCTATGCTGATTACTCCTTTATTGACTTTAAGCCCTAAAAACTCATATTTTCATTGTGATTTTTTTAAAACAAAAGCCAGGAATATATTATAATTATATAAGAATGATGTTTACAACCATGAGTACAAAAGAGAGGTCCGAGACCCGCAAAACATATTGTTTTTTCCCAACAAAACTGAACTGCTTATACTTGAAACTATAGACTTAAACCTGCTACTGAGCCTATAAAGACATCTTTCACCCTTCGAAGGGTATATACGAACAAAGACACCTAAAAACAAAATGCACAAAAAACATAAAATACCATTGAACTTGAACTACTCCAGCTGCTTTCCTTTGGGGTCTTTAACATGCTGAACTACTGAGGTTTCCTTTAGAGGATGATCTCTAACAGGAGGGTCTTGAAAATGGATGCTTTGGTTCATGCTTACCATGTTTTTCAGGTCCTCCTTCATGTAACCAATTGTGCCCATTAGTTCATACATATCCCTATGATTGTCTTCTATACGGGCATCGTGGTTTCCCATTTGCCGAGCCATCCATTTGACCTCTTCAATGGTTGAACTTCCTTTTGTAACCCCTCGATTCATGATGTCATAGAGGCATCGAATGTGATGTTTGATATATTTCAAGGATGCCTGAAGTTCATTCAAGGTTACGTCTCTTTCTGCCATAGTGCCTTGAGACAAAGGAAAATATGAATGATCCACGAGATCTAGGTAAACCGCTTGAGAGCAGGGCATCCGGTCCTTATCTTCCAGGCTGAGGGATCCCAAGGAGAATGAGAGCAGAGGCTCTATCGGAGATACATTCACTTCTCCAATCTTATATGCACCGGGAAGCGTATTCTCCTCACCAAGAAAATCTGCACCAAGTAATCCTTTCTTTGCTCCACAGACACCAAGATCCTTCGCTGCACCAAGAAATTCATTCTGAGCACCACAATAATCGTTCACTGCACCATGATAATCATTCACTTCACCAAGAAATTCATTCAGTGTTCCATAAACAACATTCATTGCACCACAATAATCTATCACAACACCGGGGAAACCTTTTACCGCACCACATAAACCAATCGCTGCATAGACTGTCTCTGCTCCAAGAAAGACATTCGTAGCTCCAAGAAAACCTTTCACTGCGCCATCGAAATCAAACGATGCACCAGGAGAATGACCAAATGAGGCTGGAGGTGGATTCTTGAGGGAGTTATCCATGGTTCGTGCGGGAACTCTAATCCCTCTGCACGGGCTTGGGGATACATTAAATCCCATCACATGGGCTACCTTAGGGTGACAACTAGGTGTCAGAGGCCATGCAGCCTGCCGACTGTTGGGTCACCGGATAATGGGAGCTTTCCCCCAATCAAGAAATGAAATATAAGTTTTAAGAAATAGACTTTGTGGTATGGCCTAGAACCAACCTTAGGCCATCCTAGAACCTCTTCTTCCTTGCAACTGTTCCTAGGGGACATAGCTTGTATGTTCAATATGCCATTAACCTCAAAAAACTCCATTTTTAGCTTGGCACCTTAATTGTCCAGCTTATTTGCTTCGATGTTGTAATCTATGCGAATGTACTAAAAGGTAATTTGGACATTTGTAGAGGCTTGCCGAATTCGCTGATACATTCTTCGAATTTTGACTGCTCCCTTATTGTAACCATTGATAATTTTGTGGATAACTTGCTTGGAGTCTCCCATGACAATTATTTTGGTGATCTTAAGTTGCTTAGCCTGTTCCAAACCAAAGAAGAGGACGATCCATTCAACTTCATTATTGGTTTTTCGACCAAGACCCCAAGAATAAGACGACACTATATTTCCTCCGGGATCAAATATGATCCCACCCACACCTACCTCCTTGATTTTCATTATGAACTTTGACATGCAACAAAAAAACAATTGTAAAGAATTATGTTGACTTTACACCTATATTTAAAAAAAAATATTTAACATGCAAAATTTTCTTTTAATGATAGGTTTCTTGTAAAATTTAGGAAAAGTTAACAATTTCCTTATGTGCATGTAAAATAATTCAGTGATAAATGCATAATTTTTGAAAAAAAAGAACATAATCTAGACAAAATGCACTAGGGTGCACATATTTTGTTTTAAATTTATGTTGGAAAATTTTATTTTTTTATTAATTTTCGAAATTGACAGTTGAAAATTTTAATCGTATTTCGTACACGTGTGTGCAAGTAAACGTTTTTTTATTGGTTACAAAAATAAAAAAACCAAAAAAATATCCATTTGAAGAGGACGTGTTAATCTAGGGCACATATATATATTTTAAATTTTTTGGTCCTATACTTTTTATGTTATTGATTTTTCTTTGTGTTGATTCGAAGTTGTGGACATGGTTTTGTAAGTGTAAGTTTGAGAAGAAAAGAAAATATCATATGAAATCAGAAACCCATAAATTATATGCCAATGGATAAAAGATTCATTGACAAATCCATTAGTATGAGGTCCACCACCTACAAAGATGTCAGTGTTTCAGGCTAACAAAGACGTAAAAAAAATTAAATTTGCAAAAAATGGGGTGAAAAGCCCATTTTAAAGTCCTCGACTGATATAATAAGCTTGTTTGAGGGATTTAATTCCCTCGATCAAGGTTTTGTGCGTAGGTTTTAAATACCTCGATCAAGGGTTTAACTGTGGTTAATCCAAAAGCTTGATCGAGATATTTAATCATTAAAAAGTTTAAATTTTGTATGTAAAAATATGTAAAAAAATAAAATTAACTCAAATAACTCGATCGAGTTATTAGATGGAATGAACTATTAGCTCGATAAGGATAATTGAATTAATAATATTTTCTTCATATGAAATTAAACTTTATTAATAAGTAATATAGTTTTTTATTTTGTTAAAAAATCAAATAATAATACTTATTTTTAACAACAATAGCTATTTGAAATATTATTGAATTTGTAACGTGATTTATGGACGATGGTTTTGGTAACCCACGATCAATTTCCCATGGTATCACATCGCATCAAATACCATGGGTTACCAAAACCCAAATAGTAATTAGCTTAACGATTTCGGCATAAATTTGCCCATGGTATTTGATGTGATGTGATACGAGGGATTATCAAAATCATGGGCCATAATCATGTTAGAATTTATTATTATTATAGAAAATTACTCTGTAATTTTTTTTATTACATATAATTAATTAAAATTCAATCTAATTCTATGTTATACAAGAATTTTAATTATATAGCAATATGAAACATTTGTTCATCAAATAAATTTAAATCAAAAGCGTATTTTAAATTTATTTTAAATGAAAATTATTTTATTAAAAAATAATATTAATTTAAATAGCTCGATTGAGCTATTAGATCGATCTAGCGAATAACTTGATTGAGAAAATAACGCGATTGAGCTAATAGCTTGATTGAGCTACTTTCTAACTCAAGTTTTTTCCAATAGCTCAATCGAGGGCTATTTAAACCGATGATCGAGATACTGGTAAAAGCTCAATCAAGGGTTATTTAAACCCTTGATTGAGCTACTAGTAAAATCTCAATCAAGGGATTATTTAAATCCTCGATCGAGTTTTTGAAAGATCGATAGAGGGGTTAAATAAAGCTCGATCGAGCTTGTGTTTTAGGTAATCTGCACTCATGTCAAAATTTTAATCAAGGGCTTAAATAAAGCTCGATTGAGCTTGTGTTTTAGGCAATCTACACCTGCGTTGTTAGCACTCAGAATGTTCCTTGGGTTGTATCAAGGAAACCTCAAGGTAACAACATAACCACTTTAGACTGTATTCTGACCTTATATATTCAGAGAGGGATCTCTCAATAATCTTAAAGCTTTATCACTCAGGATATTCAACAACAACACTCAGAAGGTCAGATTTCTGATAGGACAAGTTTGTTTTATAAAGTTTGGTAAGACAGTATTGAAAAGAGACCATTGGGAAATGGAGTCAATAAACATATAATGGTTTGAGCTACAAGAGATTGAGGTTTAAAAGAACAAGGACAGAGGCAGGGTATACACCATTTCCTCAGGCTTTAGGCATTGAAAGGTGGTAGTAGACAAAGGAAAACAATCCATTAAAATAGATCACCTAACTAGGGTGAGTTCTGTAATAACTATAGCAGAAAATATTTAAAAATGCTTGAATCAATGAACTTAGAGCATCAAAGATGAATTATAGTTCATAACACTCTCATTCAAACATGAAAGAAGATACATAATGGGGTGAAAGCTAGAAATACAATCACATAAGAAGTCACTTACTGAGAAAAATAATGGCACAAGAATCTTTGCCATGAAGAGTTTTCAAAATTTTCTTTTTGCAACTTTATTCATCTTCAGAAATTGAAACAAATTACAAACAAAATGCTTCACTCCTCCTGAGAGTCTAACCCCATTTTTGTCTATTACATATGTTTATATAGAAAAAACTATATCTACCCAATCTCCCATTTCGAATTCCAACTTCTTTCCCAAAATAGAAATAGCTACAAACATAAAAGACATGTTTTAACTGATTTCCAGCTTTTTAAGAGGCGGATGTTTGAAAAATAGGCTTTGAATCCCCACCTTTATATCTCAAATAGTAACATCTATGTAAAAAACAAGAGAGAATTTTGTAATTAATCAATTCCCATCAAAACCCATGTTTTAGTTTTTTTATATCCCCTTCCAGCTCCTCGGAATCTGCATTTGAAATTAATGACTAAAACAAGAAATTTAAAATCTAGAAAAAAGACATTGAAATATCATTTCGACTCTCCCAAACCTTAACACCTGTGAAGAAACTGAAAAAGGTTTTTGTAGATGATCCCATTCTGAAGAAAATTCTCTTTAGGTGTTTTAAAAATCATCTTCGTTTAGCCAATACAGATGTTTGAAGTTACTGACTAAAACAATCATTCCCAAAAAATTTGCCCCATTGCTTCAATCGATGTCTGATACTCTGCTACCTTGTAGATTGTATTTATCCTTTAACTACTAAGTTTTATTGCTCTATTTGCTCAACATACTGCTCCTGCATATTTTAATTAGTTTCATGTTAAATTTTAGCAAACTCCTGAAGATCATTCATGCCTGGCATATAACTTGCTTCCAAGATATAAATCAACTGGTATTTAGTTTTTAATAAGCAAGTTCATGCATACGGGTGATCTCAGAGGTTTCATTGTTGACAATTGTTTTGTTAGTTTTATCCCATAATTCTCAGACAGTGTATTTACAAATGTAACCATTGCTAACAAGCTCATAAAACTCTCTTATAGTTTTGGTTTCATTCAATTTATCTAGTTCTGCTTCAGCTTCCTCAAAGTCATTATTTTCACCATATAAAACATTTTTAAATACCTGAACAACTTTTGCAATTTATGGTCTTTGCGCACCCTCCTTGTCTGGCCTGGTCTCTTCTTTCATCTCTAGCAACTCATTTTCTTTAAGGGCTTGAAACTTGCAATAATGCCTCTGCAAAGCAAGGTTTGAGATTTGATAAACATAAAATCCTTAAATTCTAATTTTCTCATCATAGATACAACCCTATCTATTTTTTCCCCTGATGCTCGAGGTGTTGGACCGTTTACAGTTATATGAAGATTTTCAACATGAAAAATATCATCTGAATAAGGCAAATAGATCCCATTATCTAACACTAAAGTAATCTTGCAAGCAATGCTCTTCTTGTACATTGTTACCACCTAAGTTGTACTTAGTGGTTTTTTATCAAGTGAGCCTGGTGAACCGGACAAGAATAACTTATTCGGACTTCAGAAGATCTTTGGAAGTACTTCTGGGAAGTGCTTGTTGTACTATATCACATGTTCATACCCCATGGGGGAATTGTAATAAATGTTCTAACATGATAGTGTATGTAAAAGACTCGGTCTCTTAGACTTTATTTGTCAATCCAATCAGCCCAGGGAGTTTTTTCCCTTGGTTATTATTGGTTGTTTAATAAACGACTAATAATTTCTGAGTTTTTCTCTCCATACCTCCAAAGTTGGGGTGGTTGGCTTGGTATTTAGGCCTATTGAGGTTATTAGAGTCTACATGTCAATGTATAAACATGCTAGACATCATGGTCGAGTCATATGAACATGTTTAAGACCCCCTAGGTTTTTTTAATTTTTTAATTTTTTAAAATTTTTTTAGTGTTTTTTAATTAAAATTTAATTTTTTCAAAACTTACGCTATTTTTAATAGTTTAATTGGAAAAATTGATTTTGTAATAAAAATAGGCCAAATAATCAGTTTCAGTCATGTAGGTGCTCATTTTCAAGCTAAGAGCACCATGTAAACGCATGGACCCACTATTTCCTAGTTTTGAGTGATTTTCCATCACTCAGGTCAGAAAGCCCTAAAAAATCAATTATTGATTATTTTAATTAATAAATTGATGAATAATGGAGCAAATCCAAAATCATAAATTAATGGATTCTCAGCCGATTTGATTGAAATCAGTCAGATTTGAAGCAGATTGACTGGATCTGACAAATCCTTGATCGAAGGAGGTGATCAAATCAGATCCAGAGTTGATCTTCAACAGTTTTTATGGGGAATTGCGCCCTCTCTCTCTCCTCCACACATGTGGACTCTCCTGGATGCTTTGTGGACTGATGTGTCGGTTTATGAGTTGATGTGTTAGCTCAATCAGCCCCCCAATGACAAGTAGGCTCAGTTCAGCTTAAGATATGCATTGATTGACTCTCCATCAGTTGATTTGATCTGTCTCCTTGGGATTTGTGCCCCCCTGGGCTGGATCTCCTAGTTTTTGTATATATCCAGGCGCAAGCAGCCTCTTCCAAACTAGTTAGAACTAAGATTGAGGTGTTGCTATTATTGTACTGTTGTTATTGTCTATTTGAAATAAAGAGAAGCTTTGGAGGGAAGACGGTGTTGTGCCATTGTATGTGTGGATGATCATTGTCATTTTTTACTGAGGTAACTTGTATCTGTGTTCATAATTTGCTGATTGCTTGTGGATTCATTGCTAAGATTGATAATAAGATTATTATAATCTTGATAGGAAAAGTGCTTTTCAATAAGTTTATTGGCCATCTCTTTCCTTTGATGCATGTTTAGAGATCTACTATTCAGCATGTTCTATAAGCTTATATGCATGTTATTATGAATCTCTGTGTATGTACTAATCGGATCTCACAAGTATTTCAGCAAGTTTTTTTTATTTTAGCTGAGCTGCAAGTTCCTAGATTGGAGAGGATGATGATCTAGTTTGCTTCTTCACTCTCTCCAAAACCTTCCAAAGGCATAGTCCCTCGACATTCCACCTGAAAGCTCCACGGTGGATCTTCAAAGCTACCAGCGTTTTTCTCCTCTTCTTCCTCCTTCAAAATCAATTCTTTTACCTAGTTAGTTTGTTCATAGCTTTGATATTGTTGAGATTTATCATCTTAAAGTAAATTTAACATAAATCTATCTTCTCAAAGCCCATAATCTAGATCTTGTTCTTAAAAGGTTTCATAAGCATTCTAGATCTAGCTTTAGGGAAATCGTCCTTTTTGCATGGAATTTTAAAGAGAATTTGTAGCTTGCATGCATTAGATTTCTGTTTTTTGTTATAAAAGATAAATCTATCAATTAGTGCACATCATATTGGCTGCCTAAAAGGCAAGCCAAGATCCCAAGGAAAGCTCCTTGGTTCCTTTTTTACCTTTTTTAACTAGTTTTTACTTAGCTTTTTTTCGTTAAAAGTAAGTTGACCCAAAGGTACTTTCAGAGTGCTTTTGGGAATATTTCAGTCTAATAAGATTGCTGGTTTTAGCAGGTATAATAGAAAATAGGAGGAGCTGCTGCTCGAAAGTGACTTTTGGGCCTTCTGAATCCCCCCCGGGGTCTCCCTTTTTCACTGAAATCTTTAATTTTTGCACTTTGTAAGCTCTTGGTTTCATTCTGTATAAGAATCAAGAGGCATCATATCAGTTTGTTGATATTGTAACTGCTGGTAATAAAAACAATTTTGAATAGGCTCTTTTGAGCCCATTCCCCATCCCCTTCTGGGGGGGATTTGCGTCCGTGTCATTTTTTGCTTTTCGTTTATCTTTTTTCAATCTAGTGTAGTATTAATCTATAGGGTAGTATACTTTGATTTAAAATCAATTCCATATTCCATTTTTATTGGTTTCAAAGTAACTTTAATACTTACCTCACGAGCCTCCTTTTGAGCCGAAAGGTGAAGAAAGGTTCGTGGTAGTCTAATTAGAAAATTGTGGTTTGCTCATCTTTTTATGTTTCATTTGCTATCATCATTTGTTTCAGTAACCATAATAAAATCAACCCCTCCTTGATTATTTGATTGAGGTCCACTTGGACCGAAAGAGGTTCTTGGAGGGTTTTATTTTTAACAAGAACATCCATCTCAAAATTTACTAAAATTGACAAGACTTTGGTGTGTATGCTCTGCACTTGGCTGCGGTTCGTCCGATCAGTCAATCTGTATCAAAAGCATTTGAGTGACTAGTATATTTAGGATTCACTCTCCCAAATTGACAAACCATCAGGTGAAAATCCAACACCTAGATCAAACCATTACGGTGGCAAAAAACCCAAAGGAAGCGGGAACTCCTGAAAAGTGACATCGGGACACCGATCTCTGTCACACCATAACGGGTGCGTTATGAACAATAGCCCCAGAGACTCCATTCAGCCCACATATTCCTTGCGGGTAGTCGTGACGGTTTAGTTTTGGACATACTCCAAGTACTCTCGGGTATATCTGGAGTCCTCCTCCCTCCCCCTCCGCCTAATTTTAATCAACTCATATTTCACATTAACTTAAAACGTACCAAGAGGCAATCGCAAAACTTTCACTCCAAGCACATGCAAGTACATTGATTATCTTTTGACTCCATTTTAAGGCACTGGTTATTTTCTTGCTATATATATATTGTGTCTCAGCATTGTGCTTTCATGTGCTCATTTTGTATCTTGTCATCTATGGTTGTTTATGGTTAAATTTCAAACTCTTAAGTATCTCATTCAATTTAACATCACCGTACTAAATAATTTTGTCTTAGTAACTTAATAGGGTCTACCCCCCTTGGCTTCGTTAGGAGTTGAGCCTAAACGGAGTCAAGAATAAGGTGACAGCCTTGACTCGAGACTTGCCCCAAGGACACATCTAGTGGCTTGAAGATTTCTGCCACGCGACCCAGGTGTGTGAAAGGCGACAACATACATCATTTTCCTTAATTGGTCCTTAAGATATTCAAACTTTTCAACTGCCATAGGAATGAACCGAGATATTCACTCCTTCTCCAACTCAAGCATATCATAATAGAAAATGGAAACATTGAGTCCTTCGCCTCGCTTATCCAAAGGGAAAAGATCAATTTAGGTACCTACATCTTATGCATCTATGGCCTGCTGAATTGTTGTCCTCTTTACAATGCTCCAACATTCTCTAAATTTAACACCACCATGCCGTTTTTGATCAGCCACTGGCTGTCTAGTTAAAGGATGTACATGCCCATGATTCCGATATTTAATTTTGTATTCTGCCATATGTATGAGCCACTGGTAGTATGTTGGACCAATGAATATCTTCATTTGCATTTTACCACTTGTCCGCCCAATTATACATTTGCTCTTTCCAATTAATGAAAACAAATTCCGCTCAACCCATATGACATTAAACTAAGTTCTTTTCTACTAGCGGAATAATTTTTAACCATTGATCTATTTTATGAAACAATAATATATCAACACAGTTTAGATTTGCTCATAGGAAATAAATTCGGTTGGGCCTCTTAACCATTAACTTCACACCATTCTTTTCAGCGAAATGTTTTAAGATAGTCAAATTATTTGAAAAAACACTGCCGACTCAACACATGTTTCAATCCAACTTCTGGCCAAAAAAAATCCGCTGAGCCTTTGAACGATAACCTGACACCATCTTTGCCAGCGGAATGATTACAAGCCATTGGATGATACATGGTTTTAACCTGCACATTGGTCAACAATTCTTCCATACATCTTTTAACTCTTGTGGTAAATCAAGCCATTGCCTCTAAACGGTTCTTGTGCATCACAAAATAGCCGTAAGGAGTCGGTGTTTCTTATGCATATCCTCGGCATTTGTAGTGCCAGACTCCATTCCTCGCATTCTTACTTCCAATCTGAAAATCTTTGCGCTAGAATTGGGGACGAGCTTCAGAGTTTTTCTCCTCTGATGAGAGATTTTCAAAACCATCTGTTATTTAACCATTTTAGAACCAAAGCTAACTGATTGTTCATCTACAATCCCTGGCTCAAAACTTGTGATACAGTTTTCTAAATTTCACCTATAAAGGAAAGGCTATAGAGAAAATCGACTTTGTTTACAATCCCTGGCTCAAAACTTGTGATACAGTTTTCTAAATTTCACCTATAAAGGAAAGGCTATAGAGAAAATCGACTTTGTTTAGAATTGTCTCGCAAATCATTGGCACCATATGCAAAGTGGAAACGATCACCAAAGGTGAATTGTGTCTTTTTCATAGTTTTCACAGAGCTTGGTATTGAAATTGTTTGTAGCAAATGAAGGATGCTTTGAAGGCAGTACAACAGTTGTGTGCATGATCAGCTGACGAACTATGACACTAGCTTCCTTCATCTTGTCAAAACTTCCTTATAACTCAATATTCTTCAAGTTGGGATCAAACTCATGATCTTTTATTGCCAATTTTGCCCTAGTTGCAGGACAAATATGCTTTGAGTTTATACCACCTTTCCCAATTATAGCACCAGCAAGAGCCGCATCAACACTTATTTTTGCAGTTGCTAAAGCACCAAATGTAGCTGCAGCTGCCATACCAAGAGGAGTAGCCTCACGATATACAGGACGACCTCTAGGATTTCCATCTAGACCACCACCTGGGAATCGTGACTGCCAAAAGGTCCTGTTAGGCGATCGTCTTCCAGGTTGTGTGTAGGTGCATTATCCTTTCCAAGCTCCTTTTCACCATGAGAAAAATGACGCTTGTCTCCAAATCAAAACCCTTCTGCAAAAGTAGAATTGCTACAAAGGCATGTCTTGTAATTTGATGCATTTAGTGTCTGCTCTGCTGGCAAAAGTCCAACAGGTATTTCCGAAGCTGTACCCAATGCACTTCCCAAGCTTGCAATTTGAGTAACAGGATTCAATCCACATGCTGGAAACGGAAACCTTCTCCATAAGGGCAGCAAGATGTACTGAAAAACTTGGTGCATGCCTTTGGTTTGCTTCCTAAACCTGTTGGTAACGACTCCTTTTTTGGCAGTAAACCGAATGTGAGGTTACCCGGCTTGAAACTGTTACCATCCCCGAACATGCTACTCTCCTGGGGATTGAAAATGCCACCATTTTCGTTCAAAAACGTTTCAGACCTTGCCTTTATCTGCGCAAAGCTGGGAAGATAATTTCATCTTCTGCGTTGCTATGAGCTCGATAGAGTTCCCAAAGCAACTGAAAATTTCCATTAAAATAAAGAAGAAATGTTTCATCACGATCTATAAACCTTGCTGATTCGACATCCAAATATTCATTTTCCTTTTCGTGAGTGACAAGTACCGGCTGCAGGAATGGCACGCTGATTTTATAAATTTTGCAAGGGAACGTTATCCCACATGCACCAAATGGTTTAATTTTCTATTGTTCATATCCGCTAATGGTTGGAGGTCATGCTAAATTATTGAGCAGACATAATAGCTCTCGCTAGCCATCCTATCCTTTTGGGCTTGGATGTTGGGTTTGGCCCAACACTTTTTAATAATCCCTTTTCGACCAAAAGTGAAAAATGATAAATCCTTTTTAGACCTAAAGTACAAATTTGACTATAAAGCCAAACAATTCTTTTTATAAATCTTATAAAACATTTTTTATAAAACTACTTTTTTATAAATCTTATAAAACATTTGTTTATAAAACCAATTTTTATAGACTTTATTCAAAATGAATAAATTTTTTCCCAATTATGAAATCTATTGTTTTCTTTTACTTGAAAACTTTTAAGACCCCTTTTCTTTCCAAACCTAGAAATTTTTTACTCTTTGTCCAATGAGAGAAGCCCCGAAACCACCGAATCGCCAATGTAAGCTTGAAATATATAAGATGATAACACCAACTTCCACAAAAATAAAATAGTTTTAATGCACGTTTTGCCAAATAGTGTTACCCATCTTCATGGGAACACCCATAAAATATTATTCAATCCAAAAATTGAAAATCATATTTCACATTAATTTAAAAACATATAATTTCTTCTTATTTAAAAAAATAAAATATGAATAAACAAATTTAAATATTTATAATTGTAATGCATTAAATTTTCTACTTTCTATTGAGTGAAAGACTTTGTAAAATTTTATAGTTTAGTGAAAGATCCGCAAAGACTTTGACAAAGTTTTATAATTATGTGAAAGATTTGTCATGATTTTACAAGATTTTATAATTCTGTGAAAGATTTGCCATATTTTACAAGATTCTATAATTCTATGAAAGACTCATGCATTAAGAAAATCATGGGCTGCCATTGGGAGAGGCATCTCCTTTGTTAACAATAAATATTACCCCGATGGGAAAACCAAGAACATAAACGATTTCACAAGTCACACGGAGTAATATGGTTTATCATAGATCAAGCCTCTGTAGTGGGTATGGAAGATATTCTCTACAAAAGTATGCAGTTTTTTTCCAAGTAAAAAAATCCTTGTCAAAATCGTGTAACGAACTCGATGCATAATGCATGGCTATTCAAGTAAAAGAGATTGATGATCAATTACAAAGAAAAATCTATCTAATTGTGCAATTAAAAAGAACTGAGCATGAAATCAAGACTTACAATGTTCAGTCATGAACCTCCATTGAGGTTGTAAGGGTGTGTGTCCGTCATTTATAGCATGGGTATGGATGTCAGATGGGGATACATCTCATAACTAAGTCTCAACAAATGTATTTTGGGACAGATTCCTCTCTTCCTCCAAATTGAGTTGTAGTGAATGGGGCAGAGAGGTTCGACCTCTCTCCAGTATGATACACCCTCACACTGTGGCTTATCTCAAACACAGATCTCGGGATGAGGATTAGATCCATCTTAAAACAAATTTCATTGGGATATAGTTGTTTCTATAATTAGTGGAGGAAATCACGACGATGGAATCCTCAAAGATAGGCACACAGGGTGGGTTTTTTCAAGCAGCCCAATCCCATATAAACACATTGATTTTTCCTCTGTCTCATCCTAGGATAACACCTTATTGCAAGATGAGTGTGATGTTTCCTTAATGAGAAATAAGGACGATAGACCCACTCCCTTAGACGCACCATGTGGATTGTGGATACTGGATTAAGGGCTAGGTATGCAGCCAATGGTGCATGCACTAATCCTTTCCTTGATTTTGGTCTACATTGAATTTTCTATTCACTCACTAGGGTTAAGGTGGTGGATACGAGGTTGTAGTGGGGATTTCTCCCCTACTACGTGCAAAAACACCTACCCTAGATCGTCTGTATCATATGGTAGAGTTCAATGGTGCAACGGATTACTCAACTTTGANAATATATATATATATATATATATATATATATATATATTTTTTTTTTTTCCAGATATATTCTACTAACTAATGCAAAACAAGAACAAAAAATAACTTTCTTTTGAAGTTGGGCCATTTTAGCCATCCAAGGAAATGGTCTTGAAACTCCACAGTTTGGGTCTCCAGTCTACTCCACTAGTGGTTGTCAAATAGGGGGAATGGATCCAAATGGGTATGGAGCAAGCTCAACATACACCGTAGGAAATGATATGGCAAAATATGGGGATAATGGAAAAAAGTAATGTCATGTAATGTTTGTGGGGAGACCTTCACAATGTATTTATAGGATGATCCAAGGTTTTTTGACCCATGGTAATGACCCATGGTATTTTATTGTGCATGGTATTTATCTATGGTTTTTGAACCTTTCTCATTTTTAGGGTTTTTTGGTCCTTCTTGGAGAGAGTGGGGATAAAAATCACAATAAATGCTCAACTTCCCTTCATTTATGGGGAAGGAATATTAATGTTTTGGACCATATTTAGTGGAATTTTAGTTGCGAAGGTCAAAATGGAGGAAATAATGGTAGGAATATGATGTATGGTAGGAATAGGGATACAAACTGCAGCAACCCCATGGCACTTCCTCTTCACGCTCTCACAGTCTCTCTTGCACAATCACAAAGATTGTTTACATTGCTACAATACAATGCACAACCATTTTACAATGCTTTCTTTTATAGGGGAAATACCATGGGAAAATACTACGGGTCACCCAATACCATGGGTCCACAAAATTGTTGTCCAACACACATCCCAAAAAATTTTCGGGATGATGCCCCCCCGCACCCCCCGGTTGGGACAAGTGTATAGTATGGCTGATCAATAATCATTTATGGATCTGGAATATCGGGCTCCACAACCAACAAAGCACTTTTTACAGCCATGGCCAAAACTAGTCTTATGGAGTCCATCTTTGCAACTGGTGCAAAAGTCTTGTTGTAGTCAATGCCGTGGACTTGGGAGAAGCCCTTGGCCACTAAAATTTCCTTATAATTTGGAGGAGAACCATCAAAATCAAATTTAGTTTTGAAAACCCACTTATACTTGATTATCTTTCTCCCTGGGGGAGAATGACTAGATCCCATGTGTCATTATTTTGGAGCGAATGAAATTCCTCCTTCATGGATGTTTTCCATATTGGGTCTTCACATGAATCTTCATATGTCTTTGGATCAGATTCAATCATTCAAAAACACTTATTATCAAAGATAGGGTCTTTGACAGAAAGGGCACTCTCGAATTAAGATCTAGTCCTCCTAGAATCTCTAGGATTCCCAGCTAGTTCCCCAGCTGCTTGGATGGTACTTGCTTCCCACTTTGTCCTTGTGGGGATGTTTGGATATGAAATTAAATCATCATTATTAGACATATTAGAATCATAAATTTCATTAGTTCCTTCACTTACAACCAAAGGTGGAGGAGGTGAGGAGGACTGATCTCCAATCTCTGTTGCTACCATAGGCTCTTCTTCGAATTGAACAATCCTTTCAGTGAAGGATTTTTGAGTGCTCATTTTGATCAACTTGTACCCTTTGGAATCTTTAGAATACCCAAAAAATAGGAACTCTTGGCTTAGGGGTTCCAAATCCCTCCTTTTTTCTAATGGAATTCTAGCCCATGCTCTTGAGCCAAAAATTCTAAAATGAGACACATCTGGTTTATTTCCACTCCAAGCTTCGAAAGGAGTAACTCCATCAAGTAGATTGCAAGGAACCCTATTCTAGATGTAGGATGCATAGTTTATAGCTTTATCCCAAAACTTAGGTGGCAAAGTCTTAGACTCCAACATACAAGTAGTCATCTCCTTGAGGCTTCTATTCTTCCTCTTAACCACACCATTCTCCTAAGGTGTGTAGGGAATAGAGTGTTGCATCTAGATACTTGGATGTTCACAATAATTAATGAAATTAGACTTGACATATTCACCACAATTATCAAATATGAGAATCTTGATTTTCCTTCCAGACTGGTTCTCAACCAAGGCCTTGAAAACCTTGAAGTGGTAAAAAACTTCAGACTTGAGTTTAAGGAAGTAAACCCAACAGTACCTAGAAAAGTCATATATGAAGGTAAGGACATACTTGGCTTGACTCATGGAACTATGGGGGAAGGGACCAACAATGTCACTATGGATGAGCTCAAGAGGTGCCGAGGTTCGCTCATGATTGACTCTCTCATACCTATGCTCTGGATGTTTCCCTAGAATGAAACCCTGACAGACTCCTTTGGAAAAATTTATCTTGGGAATGACTAAAACCATATTTTTTTCACACAAATCTGAAAGGTATTTATATTTTAGATGACCAAACCTCTCATGCCAAAGTTTTCTTGCTTCATTGGCATGGGTGAGGAGAGCAGAGGGGTTAGAGAAAGGCATGAAGTGTGAGAACCTGTAGACTTTAGAACTATGATCCACAAAACTGTTAGCAATGACTCTACAATTCACAATATCAGATATTTCAACTTTATTGGGAGAGAAAAAAACCTTATTAGGAGATCCAGTGTGGGTCATCTGGTAGACTGACAAGATATTAGCAACAAGACCTGGAACATACAAAACATTATTGAAGGAACCATGGTCAAAATCAATGCCACCTTTACCCTTACTTTTTGTTTCTGAGTTATCTCCCAACAAAATATTAGGACCATTTGAATCATCAAGAGATGAGAAGGCCTCCTTTGTTGAAACCATGTTCCTAGAAGCTCCAAAATCAATGATAAAGGAAGGAGATCTTACAGTTCTTGCAACTAGGGCATGTACTCTCTCTTGGTCTTCGAAAATGGATACTCCTTCCTTCTTGCTTGCATCACCAGGGAGGAAAATTTTGTTCTTCTCCAGGAATTGAGTCAGCATATCTATCTGCTTCTTCATGCAAGAGCTCTCGGGATGAAATACCTTACCACAATATGCACACTTGCTACCTTCACCTTTACTTTTCCTCTTTGAGGACTCCTCTTGAGACTTGGAATTGTATCAATTTTGATTTGGAGGCTTCTTATCCTTCTTATTATCTTTGGAATTAACCTTGGAATCTCCAACAACCAAAGCTTGATCTTTAGAAGGTTTGATGGTGCCCATCAAGACCAATTTGTCTTTCTCCTAAGTCAAGGATTCCATGAAATATGCCAGTGAAAGAATCTTCCAATTTCGAGCTGTCAACTTAGAGGCATGAAAGGTTGAAACAAATACTGAGTAATTAGGGCCAAGCTTTGAAAGGATGGCCAAGATTAGTTGTTGATCTTCTTTGTCAATGCCACACTATTTTATTTGCAAAACAAGTGATTTGAATTTTGAGAAGTAGACTTGCAAGGATTCGAAGGTGCTTGGACTCAGTGCTATTAGCTCATTCTCCAGTTGGTAACCTCTCATCTTATCTGTCTTCCCAAGCAAAGCTTGAAGTTTCTCCCATACTTCATTTGGTGATGTAAGACCATCAAGATGAAATAGAAGGTCTCTTGAAATTTTGAGACATAAGAGACCATACGCCTCATCTCTCCTATTATGCCATTTGATATTTTCTACTGCTGCATTAGGATCAACTTCAGTTTCCATACTCACTTTGAAGAGGCCTTTACTCCTCATCAAAATATCCATCCTTGCCTTCCATTCGAAGTAATTGAATGGAGTCAAGATGATTAGTTGAGATTGATCCATTCTTCAACAAATGGGCCCCTGACCAGACAGTCTGTGCTCCGAGTGAGTAATGTCGACCATGCAAAATAAAATTGAATAGAAGAATAATAGATCTACTAAGGCTTTGATACCATGTGGAAATTTAGCCCAAGCTTAGAACAATTGAACTCACGAAATTGCTTGAAAATATGCAAGAAACAATCAAGAAGTAGACTGAATATGTGATAATCCACAAAATCTTGATGATATTAATTTACACCATCCATCATTAAATAGATGTAGGCTTCTCATACAGTAGATACTCTAGGAATTCAAAAGCATTAGGTTTCTATTCGAATCAATACAAAAGCAGGCTTACTAAACTAGTCAAAATCCATCATAGGCACATAAAGAACTTTCCAAATCAGTCAATATGCTCACAAATTTGCTGAATGAGTGTGTACAACTCATAAGTGATGGAAATTTGACTTTATCATGATTTTAGATGAGGAAAAGAAGGGAGGTGAGTTGGTGTAAAAAACAAGGCAGTCTACCTTAAAACTAGCTTTAGCTTTTGCCTTAAAACTACAGAAAAATAAGGAAACTCTAGATAAGGCAGTAATGTACAATTTCTATTCTGGGACTGGGTTGGCAGAATCTTATCCAGGATCTTTCTAACTCACTCCATGAGGCAGTTTTTACAAGTTTGACCTCAAAAATGGAATTGGGTGCAAACTAGCTAGTGTAGGACCTAGGAATTAATAAAAAATATTAATGATTTCATCTTAAGTCTTGGGATGTGTTTTGATTATTCCAACAACAAAAGGATGGAAATATTCCTAATGGACTAAGGATTTACCAAGATTAAAGTGGTTTCCAACCTTCAAGGTTGAATGCAGAAGACTGGGATATGTCGATGACCTGATAGGATGAACTCATTGTAGATGCAAAGGGGAAGTATCGAGGACAGAAAGAGCACCTCAGTATGTTTGGGATTGGGTATGATATCATGAAGAGGATGAGTACATTGCAACATGTTAATCATGTAGTGAAGTAATGCTGCTTCACAAAGTATGTTGTGGAAACTTTGAGAAGATTTCATATGTTGGATTGTAAATCCATGGGAACACCCATTGATACCAACCTCAAGTTGTTATCTAATGAATCATCAGAGTTAGTGGATGTGACTCAGTACGAATAGATTATTGGGTTGTTGATGTATATGATGAATACCAAGCTAGATATATGCTTTGCTGGGAATGCCTTGAGTCAGTATCTAGTTAGTCTAGATGTGTTCACCTGATAGCTACAAAGCATGTGATGAGGTATGTGAAAGGTATGACAGATTTTGGACTATACTACGATGGAGATAATGACTACATATTGTATTTTTATATGGATCCATATTGGGTAGGAAGTGTCTCAAATAGGAAAACCACCTCAAGTGGATGATATTGTCAAGGATACTCCATGATCTCATGGTCTAGTAGGAAGCATTCCAGTATTTCTCTCAACACGACTGAAGCAGAGTATATAGCAGCTTGTTCCACTAGTTGTGAAGCCACATGGTTTCAGAAGTTGATGTCAGGTCTATTTGATATGGAGTTGGATACCATAGTAATTGTATGTGACAACCAGAGTTGTATAAAGATGATAGAGAATTCCGTGTTTCATGATAAATCAAAGCACATATAAATCCAATATTTTTACATAAGGGATATGGTATAGAACAGAGTTATAAAACTCTAGTATGTGAGTACTAATGAGCAAGTTACTGATGTGTTGACCAAAACTATGTCTCAAGTAAAGTTTAAATACTTCTGTGAAAAGTTTGGTGTAGTCCGAAAATATTTTCCTCGTAAGGAGGAATAATGATGATGATGCTGAAGAATTTCCTCATAGGGAGGAACAATGATGATGATGTTACAGAATTTCCTCGCAAGAAGGAAAAATGATGATATAGACCCTCATCAGAAAGGGGGAGAAGGTTGATGATATGGAACTTCCATGGAAAGGAGGAGCAGGTTGATGATGTCGACCTCCCTGGAAAGGGGGAGTGATGATGAGACTATCATTGCATATGGGATGGAAGTTATGCACCAGTATAGAAAATGCCAAGCGTGTTACATGTATAAACTAACTGAGACAGGGGGGGGGGGTTGAATCAGTTAGTTAAGATTTGTTACAATACACTTCTTTTTAGCTTAGAATCAATAAAATTTATGGCAGTCAATCTTTGCTATGAATTCAGAGTTATAAACATAAGAGCAGATAACATAATACACAGCATTCAATCACAACATTTAATCACATATATGATACACAGATATTTCACGAGGAAACCCATAAGGGAAAAACCTCTTCTTCTTATGATGTTAAAGGCTTCAAAGGCTGTACATCACTTCTTATTTGAGCACCGACTCAAAGAGGCTGCAACCTCTAAATGCAAGCACCAACTTGTTGAGAGCATCAACTCTCACTGTGACCCAGCACCAACTGAGTGAAGACACCAATATTCAATCTCTACAAGCACCCACTTGCAGACAGAGACATAAAGTCTCCCCTAGCACCTCCCTACCTCCCTTATTTGCTAGACTTTCCAATAGAATCAAAATGCAACAATACAGATATGTCTCTACTTACCAAACCACTCTGCTCTGTTCAACATCGGCTCTCTACTCGTTTGTTTTGTTCAACTGTTCAGCACATTCTTCAGTTCCTCTACTCTGCTGCTCTTCCCTCTCTGCACACCATTACTCTCCTCTAAAAAATAGCTCCGCTTTGCAACTGTTTCTGCTCAATATATATATATCATCTTCTGAGTTCATTTCTCTCTCTTGTTTCATCGAAACAACTTCTGAATCGGTTTAGCTTCAACATCCTCAAACCATTACAGAAATGGTTCAGCTTCAACATCCTCTATACACATCCTTACTCTTCAAATCATCATTGCAAGCAGTTACTAAACGGTTCGCATTCCAGGTTTATCATAACTGTTAATCCGCCTGCTCGAATAATCTTCGAATCCTCAACTATATAGGGCTCTTCGTATTCCTCTTCAAAGATGACAGAGCTCACAATCGATTGTTTAAAATGATAGACATTTCGTGATACTTCAGAAAAAAAAACTTTGTCCAATGTTGGAGTTGAGTCGGTGCTTGTTTAAATTCATCCCGCCATTGCGGAAAGATAATCGGCTTTAGTCTCAGTATTCTTCTCCGATGTATTTTCCTTAGTCGGTTGATTGTTTAGTTTCACTTTGGAACCTTTTGTTCTTTCATTCTCTGCCGTTGTGGCTTCCAAAGCAACTAAGCATCCGAAGTCCAAAGCGATCCGACTGCCGATGCATGTGTCTTTAACCTTTCCTTTTCCACCGTTGCGGCTGGGAAAGTCATTCCGCTTCCGAAGTCCAAAGCTCTCTGACTGCTGATGTGTGTGTCTTTAACCTTTCCTTTTCCACCGTTGCGGCTGGGAAAGTCATTCTGCTTCCGAAGTCCAAAGCGTTCCGACTGCCGATGCTTATAGTCGCGCGTGTCTTTAAACTTTCCTTTTCCGCCGTTGCGGCTGGGAAAGTCATTCCGCTTCTGAAGTCCAAAGTGATCTGACTGTCGATGCATGTGTCTTTAAACTTTCCTTTTCCATCGTTGCAGTTGGGAAATCCATTCCGCTTCCGAAGTCCAAAGCGTTCCGACTTCCGATTGCTTTGGATGACTTGTCTTTGTTGCTTCTGCCAGCTCAACAGGATTAAGAGTTTTTCTGATTTTCAATTCAGTCTGACTTTCTAGCACCTCCCACTGTTCAATTTTCTCCATTAATACCTGCGTACCTGCCTCTTTTTCAGTAGATTGCCACATCCATTTGACATCAGTTCCCCTTCTCTTTATAGCAGATTGCCATTAATGACAATACTTTAAGACAGAGAACTAGCTACCATCTAGTCCTGAACACACCACTCTGAACGATATTCCAACAATCTCCCCCTTTGACATTGATGGCAATGTCTCATTCAACTGGTCACATTTCTCCCCCTTTGACATCAAGGACAAAGGATAAACCTGGGCAGATACGGTATGTCAGATGACTAGTCTCCCCCTGACAAGATGCACTAAGAAAACGAACTGCCATTCCATGTTGTAAACAAAAAAAAATATACAATAAACACAGACTCCCCCTAACACAATGCATGAGTTACTGAGGCAAGGACTGGACACCTAGCTTCTGACGCAGATATTCAAATCGAGCTGTGGGTAAAGGCTTAGTAAAAATATCAGCAATCTGTTCAGTAGAAGGAATATAATGCAACAACACTGCTTGAGTAGCCACTTGTTCGCGCAAGAAATGGTACTTTATGGGAATGTGTTTAGTTTTGGAATGAAGTACAGGATTCTTGGAAACACTGATAGCACTAGTATTGTCATAGTGGATGGGAATAGGCTCAGAATACTTTACGTCTAGATCAGTAAGAGATTGAATTTGAGTACAGCAAGTAGCAGCAGCTATGTACTCTGCTTCAGTAGTGGATAAAGAAATGGAACTTTGCTTTTTACTTAGCCAGGCAACCAAAGACTCTCCCAAGAAGAATGCTCCACCACTTGTACTTTTTCTTTCATCTACACAATTAGCCCAATCTGCATCTGAATATGTTATTAGCTGAAAGTTCTAATTTCTGGGATACCATAGACCATAAGAGAGCGTACCTTTCAGGTATTTGAATATACGTTTCACAGCTAGTAGATGACTCTGTTTAGGAGTAGCTTGAAACCTTCCTACCATCCCAAGAGCATTCATGATATCAGGTCTTGATGCAGTAATATATAACAGGATTCCTATCATAGATCTGTACTTTTTTTGATCCACTTCAGGTGAAGAATCATCTTTGCTCAGCTTACAGCCACTGACCATGGGTGTACTCACAGGTGTGGAGTCTTCCATTCGAAACTTCTTTAACATCTCCTTTAGATATTTTTCTTAAGAAAGAAACATACCTCCAGGTTTTTGACTGATTTGAAGACCAAGGAAATAGGACAGCTCACCAATACAATCAGTAAGTCATCACCTTCAGTTTTGATATATAAATTGCTGTCCACAGAACCTCTCTTGAAGCCTTTGTCTTGTAGATATTTGTCTAGTCTGGCATACCAGGCTCTAGGTGCTTGCTTCAACCCATACAAAGCCTTTTTTAGCTTGCATACATAGTCAGATTTATCTGTGAGTGAAAATCCTTCAGGTTGCTCCACATACACTTCTTCTTCTAAATTTCCATTGAGAAATGCTGACTTGACATCCATCTGGTGTACTCTAAATCGTTTGTAACAAACATAGGCTAGAAACATTTTGATAGCCTCCATTCTTGCCACTGGAGAAAATGTTTCATCAAAGTCTTGTCCTTCAATCTGAGCATAACCTTTGAAAACCAGTCTTGCTTTATTCCTTACAATTTGTCCATGTTCATTTAATTTATTCTTATATACCCATTTGGATCCAATCACATTCTTGTCTGATGGCCTAGGAACAAGTTCCCAAGTGCTATTATTTTCAATCTGATCCAGCTCTTCATTCATGGCTACTACCCAGTCTTTGTCTTTGATGGCTTCATTAAAACATTGGGGCTCAATTGTAGAGAGAAGAGCAATTTGAGACTATTCAAATTCCTGCAAAATCTTCCTTCCAGTCTGAACACCTTTACTCTCATCACCAATAATTTGGCTTTCAGGGTGATTTTTTCTAATCATTCTGGAAGACGATTGTACAATGTGCTGTTCAGGTTTAGCTTCCTCATACTCTGATGATTCAGATTCTTCCTTCTGGGATTCTTGGACCTGTTCTTCTGTCTCTTCATTTGTATCTTCCAAACATGAATCTTCATCATTCCTTTGACTGATATTTCCATGACAATCTTCATCTACTTTCACATCTATGCAATATACTATTTTACGAAGCCTTTGGTTATAACACCTATAGCCTTTTCTTTCTGTAGCATATCCTAAAAAGATTCCTTCATTTGCTTTGTCATCGTACTTGCCCAAATTTTCATCATTATTCTTGATATAGCATTTACTCCCAAAAACTCTGAAATGTTTAATGGTTGCAGGTCTTCCAAACCATAAATGATATGGTGTTTTGTCACTGTTTGGTCTCAAATGAGCTTTGTTAAGAATGTGCACAGATGTATGAATAGCTTCCACCCAGAAGCCTTGAGAAATGTCCTTTTCCTTCATCATTGATTTGGCCATCTGTTGGACTGTTCTGTTTTGTCTTTCTACCACTCCATTTTGCTGAGGAGTTCCTGCAATTGTATATTCTTTCCTGATGCCATGCTCATCACAGAATTCTTTGAACTATCTTGAATTGAGCTCTCCTCCTCTATCAGATTTGATAGCTTTAATCTTTCTTCCAGTCTGATTTTCAGTCAGGGCTTTAAATATCTTAAATTTATCAAATGCTTCAGACTTCTCTTTAAGGAATGCAACCCATGTTAGTCTGGAATATTCATCAATCATGAGCATGAAATAGTTCTCCTTACCTGTACCTTATTTCCTTGATGGGCCACACAGATCCAGATGGACTAGTTGAAGAGGCTTATTTGTGGAAGGAACACTCTTTGACTTAAACTGTGTTCTGGTTAACTTCCCCGTCTGACAAGGTTTACACACTTCATCACATGGTTTAGATATTTCTGGAAAGTCCCTTACTACTGCTCTGTTTTTTAGTTTTATTAAATGATCAAAATGTAGATGTCCCAGTCTTTTGTGCCACAGCCAGCTTTCATCATATTTGCTGAGATAACACTCTTCTTTTTCTTCTTTTAAAATGTAAACATTATTCTTAGTTCTTATTCCCTTGGCAACCAGTTTTCCTGAGGAAACATTTTTAATTTTACAATCTTTAGTAGTGAACACGACTTCACACCCTTTGTCACACATTTGAATCACACTGATAAGGTTGTGCTTCAATCCATCTACAAATAACACATCTTGAGCCTTTCCTTTACCATTGCTAAGACTAACCATTCCCTTGCCTCTGATCTTTCCTGGTGCATCGTTTCCAAATGTTACGTTCCCAGATTTCTGCTCTGACATAGAAATAAACTTCTCTTTCTCTCCTGACATATGTTTTGAACATCCACTATCAATGTACCAATGATTCTTCTATTTCTGAACTGAGAGCATGAGATTACAATGAGAACTCTCTTTCTTCCTCCATACATTTCGTTCAGCTATATATTTCATTTTTGGTTCTGTTTTGTTCTCTTTCAAGTTACATTCTGTAGCTTTATGCCCAAAGTTGTGACATATGTAACATTCTGTTTTGTTGTATAGAAGATCAAACGGGTTAGTATTTCTATTTTGCGTTCTTCTTTTAACAGCTGATTGAGATACATGACCCATATGACTATACGCTGATTGATGTATCATCTGTTTGTTATTTGACATCCTTCTCTGAATGTTTCTGAAATTGTAAAAACAATTGGCAGCTCTGTGCCCAAAGTTAGAACAACAGAAACAATAACCATTGAAGAAATTAGCATACCTAAATCTTGGTGGATTTCTAGAAAAGTAATGTATTGAGTTATGATGCTCATAATTGTAATTCTGATCTGCATACTTGATTCTGTTATATGGCTCTTTTTCATGAACTCTTGACTGTACCGATTTGCTACTTTGATCGGTATTCTCTTGCCTTTTATCACTCTTTGATTGATTTTCATTATTGTCTTTACATGCTTCAACATTTATTATTCTAGTGATTTCTGCCTGCTTGCTGTTCTGAAAATTAATCAAGTTTGATGATTCTTTACTTTCTGAATCACTGCTACTTGCTCCTTGACCATAGCCTAGACCAAACTTAATCTGAGGTGACCTCTGTCTGTTTAGAATGTTATTTAGCTCTTCTGAAGCTTTGATACTAGAGATATTCTGATGATATAAGGCTTGAAATTTTTCTAAATCCTTCTTAACAGTTACTACTTCTTTCTCTAGATGTTCACATCTGGTTTTGCTTTCAGCTAGCTATTGTTTTAGAGTCTCTTCAATTTTCTTTGCCTCTTCTAGCTCTAGCTTTATTAGAGAGATGTCTTTTCCATTGGTTTCATACTGGATTAATAGCTGTTTTTCTTTTCTTTTCTTTATTCTTAGTCTATCAATCTCCTCTAGAGCACTCATCAGGTCTCCCTCCATGTCCACAATGGTATCTTCATCATTCATCTCTGTACAGCTCATCTCTAGATCCTCTACAACCATAAGCATGAAATCATTCTCTTTGTCTTCATGGGAGGATTCACTTTCTAAAGTTTCTGTGGATTCATCATCATTCACACATAGAATTTTCTTCTTGTACTTGTTTTCTTTACTATACCTCTTCTTTAGAAATTTCTCTTCATCTGCAGAACTCTGCTCTTTCCTCATATTAGGGCATTTAGCAGCAAAGTGTCCTGTTTTACCACAGTTAAAACATTTGAAAGGCAGTTTTCCTTTGTATTTCCCTGACCCCGTTTTCAGTCTTCTCACAAATTTTGATTCTATTTCATCCACATCTGCCTCTGTACTCTTTTCAGCTTTAAAAGAGGCTTCTCTGGATGTGTTTTGGTCTTTACTAATCCTCATTTCATAGGATGTCAAAATTCCTAGTAATTGGTCATGAGATAATGTTTTAAGATCACTCATTTCTTCTTTAGCTGAGACTTTAGGGTTGAATCTGTCAGGCAGAGATCTCAGGATTTTATGAACAAGGAAGGTATCATCATCACTTATTTTTTCACCAAGAGCTCTCATAGCATTTACTAACTCATCAACTCTCAGGAAAAATTTACTAATACTTTCATCTTCATTCATTTTCAGTTGTTCAAATCTTAGCCTATGAGTATGAAACTTGGCATCTTTAACTTTCTCATTTCCTTCATAGCTGCTAATAAGCATATCCCACATTTCTTTGGCAGAATCAAGATGCATTACTTTTACAAATTCAGTTTCAGCAAGACCACTCAGAATAGCATTCATTGCTTTTGCATTGAAAGTAAACTCTAGCTTATCATCTTTGGATGCCAGCAAGACAGGTTTTGCATACCCAGTCTCTACTACTTCCCAAACATGCGGCACCTAGGGACATTAAGTATGTTCTCATCCTAACCTTCCAGAAAGAAAAATTTTTACCATCAAATATGGGTGCTTTGTTTATTGATCCATCTTGACTAGCCATTTTAACTCTTCAGGATCTACCTTAACCAAAAGGAACGCTGCTCTGATACCAATTGTTACAGGTATAAACTAACCGAGACATTAGAGGAATTTTGGGGTCTAAAATGGGCCTCCTAAGGAAAATAATAAAATAATAGTTAAAATAATAAAATAATGGTTAAAATAATAAAATAATATTAATTAATTTTGGAGGAAGAAAGAAAAAAACTACTTTTTGTGTTCGTATTTTCGACATATCTCCATGTGTTTTTACTCAAATTTTGATCGGGAGAGCTCGTTGGATGTGGAATTTGATTCCGCATCCAACGAGTACCCACACTGCATACTTTTGACAGACCCCGCTACCCCAAAAACAAGAAATACCTGGAAAAACGTGATGATGACATAA
>LPNX010651874.1:3979-22038 GCA_001517045.1 Pseudotsuga menziesii | reverse complement strand
GGGGGGGGGGGGGTTGAATCAGTTAGTTAAGATTTGTTACAATACACTTCTTTTTAGCTTAGAATCAATAAACTTTATGGCAGTCAATCTTTGCTATGAATTTAGAGTTATAAACATAAGAGCAGATAACATAATACACATCATTCAATCACAACATTTAATCACATATATGATACACATATATTTCACGAGGAAACCCATAAGGAAAAAACCTCTTCTTCTTATGATGTCAAAGGCTTCAAAGGCTGTACATCACTTCTTATTTGAGCACCGACTCAAAGAGGCTGCAACCTCTAAATGCAAGAACCAACTTGCTGAGAGCATCAACTCTCACTGTGACCCAGCACCAACTGAGTGAAGACACCAATCTTCAATCTCTACAAGCACCCACTTGCAGACAGAGACATAAAGTCTCCCCTAGCACCTCCCTACCTCCCTTATTTTCTAGACTTTCCAATAGAATCAAAATGCAACAATACAGATATGTCTCTACTTACCAAACCACTCTGCTCTGTTCAACATCGGCTCTCTGCTCGTTTGTTTTGTTCAACTGTTCAGCACATTCTTCAGTTCCTCTGCTCTGCTGCTCTGCCCTCTCTGCACACCATTACTCTCCTCTAAAAAATAGCTCCGCTTTGCAACTGTTTTTGCTCAATATATATATATATATATATATATATATATATATATATATCATCTTCTGAGTTCATTTCTCTCTCTTGTTTCATCGAAACAACTTCTGAACCGGTTCAGCTTCAGCATCCTCAAACCGTTACAGAAATGGTTCAGCTTCAACATCCTCTGTACACATTCTTACTCTTCAAATCATCATTGCAAGCAGTTACTAAATGGTTCACATTCTAGGTTTATCATAATTGTTAATCCGCCTGCTCGAATACTCTTCGAATCCTCAACTGTATAGGGCTCTTCGTATTCCTCTTCAAAGATGACGGAGCTCGCAATCGATTGTTTGAAATGATAGAAATTTCATGATACTTCAGAAAAAAAAAACTTTGTCCGATGCTGGAGTTGAGCCGGTGCTTGTTTAAATTCATCCCGCTGTTGCAGAAAGATAATCAGCTTCAGTCTCAGTATTCTTCTCCAATGTATTTGCCTTAGTCGGCTGATTGTTTAGTTTCACGTCGGAACCTTTTGTTCTTTCATTCTTCGCTGTTGCGGCTTCCAAAGCAACTAAGCGTCCGAAGTGCAAAGCGATCCGACTGCCCACGCGCGTGTCTTTAACCTTTCCTTTTCCATCGTTGTGGCTAGGAAAGTCATTCCACTTCCGAAGTGCAAAGCTCTTTGACTGCCAATGCGCGTGTCTTTAACCTTTCCTTTTCCACCGTTGCGGCTGGGAAAGTCATTCTGCTTCCGAAGTCCAAAGTGTTCTGACTGCCGATGCTTATAGTCGCGTGTGTCTTTAACCTTTCCTTTTCCGTCATTGCGGCTGGGAAAGTCATTCTGCTTCCGAAGTCCAAAGTGATTCAACTGCCAATGCACGTGTCTTTAACCTTTCCTTTTCCACCGTTGCGGCTGGGAAAGTCATTCTGCTTCCGAAGTCCAAAGCGTTTCGAATTTCGATTGCTTTGGATGACTTGTCTTTGTTGCTTCCTCCCACTCAACAGGATTAAGAGTTTTTTCGATTTCTGATTCAGTCTAAATTTCTAGCACCTCCCACTGTTCGATTTTCTCCATTGATACCTGCGTACCTGCCTCTTTTTCAGTAGATTGCCACATCCATTTGAAATCAGTTCCCCTTCTCTTTATAGCAGATTTCCATCAATGACAATACTTTAAGACAGAGAACTAGCTACCATCTAGTCCTGAACACACCACTCTGAATGATATTCCAACAAAGTGCACCTGCAGATGCTGATAAAGTACGAAATTCACTTGTGGACGATAGTATCCTCTTTTGAGGATGGTATTGTGGAAAAGAACACTCTCTTAATAAGAGTAGTCCTAGCCCTTACTGGATGAGGATAGTCCTGTAGATGATAGTACTCTCTTCTGGAGAGTGATACTACCTTCACTTGTAGGATGGTGCCATAGACAAAAACATTCTCAAGAGAGTGTTCCTAGCACTAATGGGATAAGGATGGTCTATGACAAGTCCTGCATTCATTTGCAGATGATGTGTTATTGCATTCATTTGTGTACGATGTGGTCTTGCATTCATTTGTAGATAATGTGGTCCTACATATAGTTGTATATGAGATTTGCATTCATTTTCAGATGATACTATCTTATGGAGAGTGATCCTACATTCACTTGTAGGATGGTGCTATAGACAAGAACACTCTCTTGAGAGTGGTCCTAGAACTAATAGGATAAGGATTTTCTATGATTATTCCTACATTCATTTGTAGACAATGTGGTCCTGCATTTAGTTGCAGATGATATCTGTGGAAATTGAACCCAAGTAGTATAACAATTACACTCACAAAATTGCTAATCAAACATGCAAAATTCACACAAAAGGAGACTGAAATTGGAGCATAACACAATCCTGTATTGAATAAGTGTACATAATCCAACCTCATCGAGTAATAGGCTGTCCATATATATAATTACATCAGATATTTGAAATAATAAGGATTCTATTTGAATTGGTCAAAAAAGAAGGCTTACTAAAACTAGTCAAATCCCTCATAGGTGCATAAAACACTTTCCAAATCTAAGAATATGCTCACAAATTGAATAAATCAGATCCATCTAATAATTAATGGAAAGATATCATATCCATGATTTTGTTTGGAGAAAAGGAAGGAGGATGATGTGGGAAAAAAACAAGGTAGTTACTCCTAGACTAGCTTTTCCTTTTTTCCTTAAAACTGTTGTAAAGCAAGGTAGCTTTCAGAAAAAGCAGAAATGCGCTTTTCCAATCCAGGAATAAAATAAGAGTTTCTAAAAATGTTTCCATGATTATTCCAAAGCAATCCATGACCCATTTTTAGCATGTGTTGAATTCTAGGTGCAAGTGGAAGCCAACTAGCATAGTGAGGAGTCTAGGAGTAAGACAAAAATGATTAATTAATGTCAAATATGGGTAAATATGGGTTGATTATTCTAACACCCCCCCTTAATCCTTAATTTATGAGTAAATATCAGAAAACTATACTTCCTAGAAAAAAGTCTTAGTCACCCTTAACATACTGCTTGTCCATACAACCAAGGAAAGATGCAAAAACCCGGTGGGAAAATCCTCCCTTAAACATGGACAGGAAACAAAATTTTGGAAATCTTGTTATCAATCATACTTCACAACATGATCAGAAATCCTGAGCAGTGATTTGAGATTACCTGAAGGTCTTCTCATAAAACACCTTGGTGAAGATGTCTGCTACTTGCTCCAAAGATACACAGTAGAGTAGAGCAATGGTACCATCATGCACAAGCTCCCTGATATAGTGCATATGGATCTCAATGTTCTTGGTTCAATGTCTTTGAACTGGATCAATGGATATTCGAATGGTGCTTTGATTTTCATAATAGATGACAGTGAAAAACTCTGATTCGATTCCACATTCTCCAAGTATCCCCTGCAACCACAAACATTGAGTAGCTGCATTCACAACTCCTCTATACTCTGCCTCTGTAGATGAAAGTCTATGGAACTCTGCTTCTTACTTGAAGAACTAATTGGTCCATCTGCAAGCATGAAAACATATCCTGAAGTAGACTTTCGATCTATGTTGTCACCTGCCCAATCACTGTCAGTAAATCCAACTAGCTCTAAGCCAGATTTTGCTTTATAGAAAATCCCATGAGTTCTTGTTTCTTGAACAGAGTTTAGGATCCTCTTGGTTGCTCTACAATGGATCTCATGAGGCTGATCCATGTATATTGAATCCACACTAACTACATAAGATAATTCAGGTTGAGTATGTGTAAGATAAAGTAAACACCCAATCAACTGCCTATACAGTGTGTTATTTACCAAAGGAGAAGAACTTGCTTCCTCAAGCTTAACTCCTGAGAGGAATGGAGTCTTGCTTGGCTTGCAATATTTCATGTTGAACTTGTTGAGTAGATATGAAGCATACTTGGACTGATGGAATTTGATTCCATGTTGGTATTGAGCAATTTCAAGACCCAAGAATTGGCTCAACAATCCCAAATTTGTCATGGAAAATGCATGGTTCATTGCATCCTTCAAGAAGGCAATCTATTTCTTTGAACTTCTTGTAATCGGCAGGTCATACAAATATAAAACAATAACCCTTAGATAACCATGAATAAAATTCAAATAGACATTCGGATCAGACTTGTATCGAACAAAATTCAGTGACAACAGAAAGCCATCAATTTTGGCATACCAAGCCATATGGGCTTGCTTGAGCCCATACAATGATTTATTTAATCTGCACACTAAAGATGGATTAGAAACAAACCCTTCAGGTTGCTGCATATAAATGTCTTCATTCATATCTCCATTTTGAAAGGCACACTTCACATCCATGTGATGTACCTCCCATTGCCTTGAAGCTGCAATGGCTAGAGCTAGCCTTTTGGAGTCCATCTTTGACAAAGGTGTGAAAGTCTCATTGTAATAAATAAAATGTACTTGTGAGTAGCCCTTATCTACCAATATTACTTTATATTTCAAAGGTGAACCATAAAAAACAAACTTAGTTTTATTGACCCACTTACACTTTACTAGCTTTCTCCCTGGGGGGAGATCAACTAGTTCCCATGTGTTGTAACTGTTGTTCTTCTGGAGCGAGCTGAATTCTTCCTTCATGGATGTTTTCCATATTGGATCATCTGATGCATATTCATATGTCTAAGGATATGATTCAACCATAATATAACACTTCTTAGCAAAAAGTGGATCTTTCACACAAAGGGCACTCTCAAATTGAGATCTAGTCCTCCTAGTGTCACTAGGATTCCCAGCTAGTTCCCCAGCTGCATGAATGATCCTTGCTGCCCATTTTGGCCTTGTATGACTATTAGGATCTGAAATTAAATCATCATTATCACACATATCAGAATTACTAAACTCATTAGTCTCTTCACTTACAATCAGTGGTTGTGGTGATGAAGAGGACTCTCCAACTTCAACTGCTGCTAAAGGTTCTTCTTCGAACTGAACAAATTTCAATGAAAGATTTGTTATTTCTCAATTTGATCAGATTGTACCCTTTTGAATCTTCAGAATACCCAACAAATAGTCACTCTTGGATTTGGGGTTGCAAATCCTTCCTCTTTTCAGTTGGAATTCTATCCCAAGCCTTTGAGCCAAAAATCCTGAAATGGGTCATATCTGGATTGTGCCCACTCCAAGCTTTGAAAGGAGTAATACCATAAAGTTACTTATGTAGAACTCTATTTTGGATATAGGATACATAGTTTATAGCGTCGGCCCAAAAATTTGGTGGCAAATTTTTAGCGTCCATCATGCAAGTTGCCATCTCCTTGAGTGGTTTGTTCTTTCTCTCAACAACACCATTTTGTTGTGGTGTGTAAGGAATAGAATGTTGCATATGGATACCTACATATTTATAATAATGGATGAAATTAGACTTGAAATAATCACCACCATTTTCATATTTGAGGATATTGAGTCTCCTCCCAGACTGGTTCTCAACCAAGGCTCGAAAGACCTTGAAGAGGTAAAAAACTTCAGAGTTATGATTTAGGAAGTAGATCCAACAATACTTGGAAAATTCATCTATGAAGGTGAGTGCATATTTGGTTTGAATCATGGACATATGAGGGAATGGAACAAGAATGTCACTGTGGATTAACTCAAGGGGAGAAGAGGTTCTCTCATGACTATCTCTCTCATACTTGTGCTCTGGGTGTTTTCCTAGGATGCAACCTTGGGAGACTCCCTTAGAAAACTTGATCTTTGGTAACTCTATGACCATATCTTTGTCACTCAAATTAGAAATATACTTATAGTTAATATGGCCAAATCTCTCATGCCAAATCTTGCTTGCTTCATTATCATGAGTGAGAAGAGTAGAGGGGTTTGAGTAGGGTAGAAAATGGGAAAACTTGTATACCTTCGAAGTGTGATCAACAACACCTTTTGCTATGAATTCACCATTCAAAATCTCTGAGATTTCAAATTAATTGGGGGAGAATATGACTTTCTTTGGAGACCCAGTATGAGTCATTTGATACACTAACAAGAGATTAGAGGCAAGACCTGGAACATACAACACATCATTGAAATTACCATGATCAAGATCAATCCTTCCCTTCCCCAAACTGTTAGTAACAGAGTCATCTCCCAAAAATATTTTTGGACCTTTTGAATTATCAACAGGTGAGAAAGTCTCCCTTGTTGAAACCTGTTGGAAATATGGCAGTGGCAGATGATGAAGGTTCAGGTTTTCATTGATGGCAACTAAGCAGTGATCAGGGAAGAGCTGATTGGAATAGTAGTGCCTCTTTTAATAGAGGTGGGTTCAGTGGACATGTCAGAAATTGGAACTCATAGGTTCAGGGACTTGGATCAAATAACTTTTTTTTTATTCTATTTCACCATCAAGCTGGCGGTCATCCACCTGGAGCTTTCCATAATATGGGGAAACAACATACAGGTCCACCCTTGTTTAGAGGATTGAGGCCTCCGATAGATATGGCTCATAGTGGAATTCCATATCATATGTGGGACAATGGAGATGGGAACCCAGCTCATAATGGTGCTTTTGGGTGGCAAGGACAAGCTGATGATGTCCATGGTCATGTGCAAGGTTCTTTTCATAGATGGGATAGGTATGCAGAAGAATCTATGATGTATGGACAACGAGAGTGGTATGCATTTGGGCAAGGAATGGGTAACCACTGTTGGGACCGACCAACCAGTATGGGCAAAGGACAAAAGGCAGATAAGAGTACGGATTTCTCTGATCATAATGAATCTAATTATGAGGGCCAGTACACTGCAGAGGAAGTACAAGGTGGGACTCAAGAACTTCAAGATCATCATGAAAAACTCAGAAGTGAAAGATCTCCTTCTGAGAGTATTGATAATAGAAGGTGTAATCAGGTTCCTCATAATGTTGTTCCATAAAATTCTGTGTGTGCTTCTCTTCAGATACAAAGAAGTATAAGGATGAAAGTGAGGCCATAAGGCATTATCTATTAAAACTAGACATATCAGCAGAATTGGTAGGTCCAGATCTATACAATCAATATATCAACAAAGTTGGCACAGGACAGACTATGAACTCCGATGAGGTCAATTTCACTATAGATAAGGTCTATGACGACTACCAATTAGAGGTGAACACAGATACAGAGGCTCTCATTTCAAGTATTGATTTGTGACAAATATTTTTCCCTAAGTTATCAGAGAATAGTATGTAACGAGCAATGGAAATTTACAAGCAGGCAAGGCAATGGTCTAGGGATGCTGCCATTCTTCATTCTCCTGTGAATGTCCAAATTGCTACTACAAAGCAATCTGATGTGTCTTCATCTTTTGGAGACAGTGAAGAGGAGCCATGTTGTGCAGCAGATAATGGGCCTTCGACTGATGTGGATATGGAAGGTGTCCCTAAAAATACTTCTTCCCCACACAAGTCTTTGATTTCAGAGATGAAGCTTCCATGTTTTCAGGATGCTGCAGTACATAATGCTGTATAGATGTGGTCTCATTGATGGAATGTGTAGAGACGAAAGAATATGCATACTTGACACAATGATAGTGTTTCGAATGTTTGAAAAGAAGCTGAAATGTTTATAACTGTTTACTAATGTGGTTTCGATGAATCGGTGTACAAGTGTTGACACGATTTTTCCATTATGAAGATAGGATGACACCTGGGATGAAGAATGGTTTTGTAACCGCTTGTGGAGAGAAGGTGAAGAGAATGCATCAGATGATCATACGATGCGAACAGCGTGTTCTGAAGGGCAGTTGAAGCGGAACCGTTTTAGTAACTGTTTCTTTATATTGCCTCGATGAAATAGTGAGATGAATTAACGAATAAGAGTAGACCTGAGAGAATGAGCAAAGCAGCAGAGTAGAGGAACAAAAGAGTGATGCTGAACAAGAGCAGAGTGGCTTTGGTACATAGAGACATATTTGTATTGCTGTAAATGGATTCTTTTGTAAAGACTAGCAAATAAGGGAGGTAGGGTGGTGCTAGGGGAGACTTTATGTCTCTGTATGCAAGTGGGTGCTTGTAGAAATTGAAGATTGGTGCCTTCACCCAGTTGGTGCTGGGTTAAACTAGAAGTTGGTGCTTCCACCTAGTTGGTGCTGGGTTACAGTGAGATTTGGTGCTCTCAGCAAGTTGATGCTTGCATTCAGAGGTTGCAGCCTCTTTGAGTCGGTGCCCAAATAAGAAGTGATGTACAGCCATTGAAGCCTTTGACATCATAGGAAGAAGGGGTTTTTCCCTTATGGGTTTCCTCGTGAAATATCTGTGTATCATATATGTGATTAAATGTTGTGATTGAATGTTGTGTTTTATGTTATTTGCTCTTATGTTTATAACTCTGAATTCATAGCAAAGATTGACTGCCATAAACTTTATTGATTCTAAGTTAAAAGAAGTATTTTGGTGAAAAATCTTAACTAACTGATTCACCCCCCCTCTCAGTTAGTTTATACCTGTAACAATTGGTATCAGAGCAGTGTTCCTTTTGGTTAAGGTAGATCCTGAAGAGTTAAAATGGCTAGTCAAGATGGATCAATAAACAAAGCACCCATATTTGATGGTAAAAATTTTGCTTTCTGGAAGGTTAGGATGAGAACATACTTAATGTCCCTAGGTGCTGATGTTTGGGAAGTAGTAGAGACTGGGTATGCAAAACCTGTTTTGATAGCATCCAAAGATGATAAGCAGGAGTTTACTTTCAATGCAAAAGCAATGAATGCTATTCTGAGTGGTCTTGCTGAAACTGAATTTGTAAAAGTAATGCATCTTGATTCTGCCAAAGAAATGTGGGATAAGGTTATTAGCAGCTATGAAGGAAATGAGAAAGTTAAAGATGCCAAGTTGCAAACTCATAGGCTAAGATTTGAACAACTGAAAATGAATGAAGATGAAAGTATTAGTAAATTTTTCCTGAGAGTTGATGAGTTAGTAAATGCTATGAGAGCTCTTGGTGAAAAAATAAGTGATGATGATACCTTCCTTGTTCATAAAATCTTGAGGTCTCTGCCTGACAGATTCAACCCTAAAGTCTCAGCTATAGAAGAAATGAGTGACCTTAAAATGTTATCTCTTGACCAATTACTAGGAATTTCGATAGCCTATGAAATGAGGATTAGTAAAGGCCAAAACCCATCCAGAGAAGCCTCTTTTAAAGATGAAAAGAGTAGAGACGCAGATATGGATGAAATAGAAGCAAAATTTGTGAGAAGACTGAAAACGGGGTCAGGAAAATACAAAGGAAAACTGCCTTTCAAATGTTTTAACTATGGTAAAATAGGACACTTTGCTACTAAATGCCCTCATATGAGGAAAGAGCAGAGTTCTACAGATGAAGAGAAATTTCTAAAGAAGAAGTATAGTAAAGAAAACAAGTACAAATATAAGAAGAAAATTCTACGTGTGACTGATGATGAATCCACAGAAACTTCAGAAAGTGACTCCTCCCATGAAAACAAAGAGAATGATTTCATGCTTATGGCTATAGAGGATCTAGAGATGAGCTGTACAGAGATGAATGATGAAGATACCATTGTGGACATGGAGGGAGACCTGATGAGTGCTCTAGAGGAGATTGATAGACTAAGAATAAATAAAAGAAAACAAAAACAACTATTAATATAGTATGAGACCAATAGAAAAGACATCTCTCTAATAAAGCTAGAGCTGGAAGAGGCAAAGAAAATTGAAGAGACTCTAAAACAACAGCTAGCTGAAAGTAAATCCAGATGTGAACATCTAGAGAAACAAGTAGTAATTGTTAAGAAGGATTTAGAAAAATTTCAAGCCTTATATCATAAGAATATCTCTAGTATCAAAGCTTCAGAAGAGCTAAATAACATTCTAAACAGACAGAGGTCACCTCAGATTAAGTTTGGTCTAGGCTATGGTCAAGGTGCAAGTAGCAGTGATTCAGAAAGCAAAGAATCATCAAACTTGATTAATTTTCAGAACAGCAAGTAGGCAGAAATCCCTAGAATAATAAATGTTGAAGCATGTAAAGACAATAATGAAAATCGATCAAAGAGTGATAAAAAGCAAGAGAATACAGATCTAAATAGCAAATCGGTACAGTCAAGAGTTCATGAAAAAGAGCCATATAACAGAATCAAGTATGCAGATCAGAATTACAATTATGAGAATCATAACTCAATAGATTACTTTTCTAGAAATCAACCAAGAGTTAGGTATGTTAATTTCTTCAATGGTTATTGTTTCTGTTGTTCTAACTTTGGGCACAGAGCTGCCAATTGTTTTTACAATTTCAGAAACATTCAGAGAAGGATGTCAAATAACAAACAGATGATACATCAATCAGCGTATAATCATGTGGGTCGCATATCTCAATCAGCTATTAAAAGAAGAACACAAAACAAAAATACTAACCCGTTTGATCTTCTATACAACGAAACAGAATGTTACATATGTCACAACTTTGGGCATAAAGCTATAGAATGTAACTTGAAAGAGAAAAAAACATAACCAAAAATGAAATATACAGCTGAACGAAATGTATGGAGGAAGAAAGAGAGTTCTCATTGTAATCTCGTGCTCTCAGTTCAGAAACAGAAGAATCCTTGGTACATTGATAGTGGATGTTCAAAACATATGTCAGGAGATAAAGAGAAGTTTATTTCTATGTCAGAGCAAAAATCTGGGAATGTGACATTTGGAAACGATGCACCAGGAAAGATCAAAGGCAAGGGAATGGTTAGTCTTAGCAATGGTAAAGGAAAGGCTCAAGATGTGTTATTTGTAGATGGGTTGAAGCACAACCTTCTCAGTGTGAGTCAAATGTGTGACAAAGGGTGTGAAGTCTTGTTCACTACTAAAGATTGTAAAATTAAAAATGTTTCCTCAGGAAAACTGGTTTCCAAAGGAATAAGAACTGAGAATAATGTTTACATTTTAAAAGAAGAAAAAGAAGAATGTTATCTCAGCAAATATGATGAAAGCTGGTTGTGGCACAGAAGATTGGGACATCTACATTTTGATCATTTAATAAAACTAAAAAACAGAGCAACAGTAAGGGACTTTCCAGAAATATCTAAACCACGTGATGAAGTGTGTAAACCTTGTCAAACGGGGAAGTTAACTAGAACACAGTTTAATTCAAAGAGTGTTCCCTCCACAAATAAGCCTCTTCAACTAGTCCATCTGGATCTGTGTGGCCCATCAAGGAAAGAAGGTACAGGTAAGGAGAATTATTTCATGCTCATGATTGATGACTATTCCAGACTAACATGGGTTGCATTCCTTAAAGAGAAGTCTGAAGCATTTGCTAAATTCAAGATATTTAAAGCCCTGACTGAAAATCAGACTGGAAGAAAGATTAAAGCTATCACATCTGACAGAGGAGGGGAGTTCAGTTCAAGACAGTTCAAAGAATTCTGTGATGAGCATGGCATCAAGAAATAATATATAATGGCAGGAACTCCTCAGGAAAATGGAGTGGTAGAAAGAAAAAACAGAACAGTCCAACAGATGGCCAGATCAATGATGAAGGAAAAAGATATTTCTCAAGGCTTCTGGGGGGAAGCTATCCATACAGCTGTGCAATTTATTAACAAAGCTCATTTGAGACCAAACAATGACAAAACACCATATCATTTATGGTTTGGAAGACCTACAACCATTAAACATTTCAGAGTTTTTGGGAGTAAATGCTATATCAAGAATAATGATGAAAATTTGGGCAAGTATGATGACAGAGCAGATGAAGGAATCTTTTTAGGATATGCTACAGAAAGAAAAGGCTATAGGTGTTATAACAAGAGGTTGCGTAAAATAGTAGATTGCATAGATGTGAAAATAGGTGAAGATTGTCATGGAAATATCAGTTAAAGGAATGATGAAGATTCATGTTTGGAAGATACAAATGAAGAGACAGAAGAACAGGTCCAAGAATACCAGAAGGAAGAATCTGAATCATCAGAGTATGAGAAAGCTGAACCTAAAAAACACAATGTACAATCTTCTTCCAGAATAATTAGAAAAAATCACCCTGAAATCCAAATCATTGGTGATGAGAGTAAAGGTGTTCAGACTAGAAGGAAGATTTTGTAGGAATCTGAACAGTCTCATATTGCTCTTCTCTCTACAATTGAGCCCCAATATTTTAATGAAGCTAGCAAAGACAAAGACTGGGTAGCAGCCATGAATGAAGAGCTGGACCAAATTGAAAAGAATAGCACTTGGGAACTTGTTCCTAGGCCATCAGACAAGAATGTGATTGGATCCAAATGGGTATATAAGAATAAATTAAATGAACAGGGACAGATTGTAAGGAATAAAGCAATATTGGTTTGCAAAGGTTATGCTCAAATTGAAGGACAAGACTTTGATGAAACATTTGCTCTAGTGGCAAGAATGGAGGCTATCATAATGTTTCTAGCCTATGCTTGTTACAAACGATTTAGAGTATACCAGATGGATGTCAAGTCAGCATTTCTCAATGGAAATTTAGAAGAAGAAGTGTTTATGGAGCAACCTGAAGGCTTTTTACTCACAGATAAACCTGACTATGTATGCAAGCTAAAAAAGGCTTTGTATGGGTTGAAGCAAGCACCTAGAGCCTGGTATGCCAGACTGGACAAATATCTACAAGACAAAGGATTCAAGAAAGGTTTTGTGGATAACATTTTGTATATCAAATCTGAAGGTGAAAATTTACTACTTGTTTTGGTTTATGTTGATGACATTATCTTTGGTTGTACTAATCCTCTCTCTGTTCAGTGGTTTGCTAACTCTATGAACTCTAAGTTTGAAATGTCAATGATTGGTGAGCTGTCCTATTTTCTTGGCTTTCAAATCATTCAGAAGCCTGAAGGTTTATTTCTTTCTCAATAAAAATATTTAAAGGAGATGTTAAAGAGGTTTCAAATGGAAGACTCCACTCCAGTTAGTACACCTATGGTCAGTGGCTGCAAGCTAAGCAAAGATGATTCTTCACCAGAAGTGGATCAGAAGATGTACAGATCTATGATAGGAAGTCTGTTATATATTACTGCATCTAGACCTGATATCATGCATGTTGTTGGGATGGTAGGAAGGTTTCAATCTGCTCCTAAATAGAGTCACTTAGTAGCTGTGAAACACATATTCAAATATTTGAAAGGTACTTTGTCTTATGGCCTGTGGTATCCCAGAAATCAAAACTTTCAACTGCTAGCATATTCAGATGCAGATTGGGCAAATTGTGTAGATGAAAGAAAAAGCACAAGTGGCGGTGCATTCTTCTTAGGAAACTCCTTGGTTTCCTGGCTGAGTAAGAAACATAGTTCCATATCTTTATCTACTACTGAAGCTGAGTACATAGCTTCTGCTACCTGTTGTACACATATTTTATGGATGGTTCAATCTCTTGCTGACTTAGAAGTGAACTATTCTGATCCCATTCCTATTCACTGTGATAATACAAGTGCTATTAGTGTCTCAAAGAATCCAGTACTTCACTCCAAGACTAAGCACATACCTATCAAGTACCATTTCCTGAGAGAGCAAGTGACTAACAAAGCAGTGCAGTTGCATTTCATTCCTTCTACAGAATAGATTGCTGACATTTTTACTAAACCTCTTCCCAAGGCACATTTTGAATATCTCTGGTAGAAGTTGGGTGTCCTACCCCCTTCTAACTAACCTCCTCACCTTAATAGGGGGAGTTTGTGGTTATTGTACATCTGATATGCATTGTGGTGGTTTCAGATTGGTTTTCCTCATCATCAGATTTTTGTGTTTATCTTGATAGGGGGAGTTGTTTGTGCTCACAGTATCTTTGACATTGATGTCAAAGGGGGAGAAGTTATGTAGGGGTTAAAAATGACAAGGTAATTTCTAGATAGTTGGGGAGTTGCCATCAATGCCAAAGGGGGAGATTATTGGAAATATGGTAGTGGCAGATGATGAAGGTTCAGGTTGTCATTGATGGCAACTAAGCAGGGATCAGTGAAGAGATGATTGGAACAGTAGTGCCTCTTTTAATAGAGGTGGGTTCAGTGGACATGTCAGAAATTGGAACTCATAGGTTTAGGGACTTGGATCAAATAACTTTTTTTTTAATTCTATTTCACCATCAAGCTGGCGGTCATCCACTTGGAGATTTCCATAATATGGGGCAACAACATACAGGTCCACCCTTGTTTAGAGGATTGAGGCCTCCGATAGATATGGCTCACAGTGGAATTCCATATCATATGTGGGACAATGGAGATGGGAACCCAACTCATAATGGTGCTTTTGGGTGGCAAGGACAAGCTGATGATGTCTGTGGTCTTGTGCAAGGTTCTTTTCATAGATGGGATGGGTATGCAGAAGAATCTATGATGTATGGATGACGAGAGTGGTATGCATTTGGGTAAGGAATGGGTAACCGCTGTTGGGACCAACCAACCGGTATGGACAAAGGACAGAAGGTAGATAAGAGTACGCATTTCTCTGATCATAATGAATCTAATTATGAGGGCCAATATACTGCAGAGGAAGTATGAGGTGGGACTCAAGAACTTCAATATCATCATGAAAAACTCAAAAGTGAAAGATCTCCTTTCGAGAGTATTGATAATAGAAGGTGTAATCAGGTTCCTCATAATGTTGTTCCAGAAAATTCTGTGTGTGCTTCTCTTCAGATACAAAGAAGTATAAGCATGAAAGTGAAATATAAGGAATTATCTATTAAAACTAGACATATCAGCAGAACTGGCAGGTCCAGATCTATATAATCAATATATCAACAAAGTTGGCACAGGACAGACTGTGAAATCCGATGAGGTCAATTTCACTACAGATAAGGTCTATGACGACTACCAATTAGAGGTGGACATAGATACAGAGGCTCTCATTTCAAGTATTGATTTGCAATGAATATTTTTCCCTAAGTTATCAGAGAATAGTACGCAGTGAGCAATGGAAATTTACAAGTAGGCAAGGCAATGGTCTAGGGATGCTGCCATTCTTCATTCTCCTGTGAATGTCCAAATTGCTGCTACAAAGCAATCTAATGAGTCTTCATCTTTTGGAGACAGTGAAGAGGAGCCATGTTGTGCAGCAGATAATGGGCCTTCGACTGATGTGGATATGGAAGGTGTCCCTAAAAACACTTCTTCCCCACACAAGTCTTTGATTTCAGAGATGAAGCTTCCATGTTTTCAGGATGTTGTAGTACATAATGCTGTATAGATGTGGTCTCATTGATGGAATGTGCAGAGACGAAAGAATATGCATACTTGACACAATGATAGTGTTTCGAATCTTTGAAAAGAAGCTGAAACGTTTATAACTATTTACTAATGTGGTTTTGATGAATCGGTGTACAAGTGTTGACATGATTTTTCCATTATGAAGACAAGATGACACCTGGGATGAAGAATGGTTTTGTAACTGCTTGTGGAGAGAAGGTGAAGAGAATGCATCAGATGATCATACGATGCGAACAGTGTGTTCTGAAGGGCAGTTGAAGTGGAACCGTTTCAGTAACTATTTCTTTATATTGCCTCGATGAAACAGTGAGATGAATTAACGAATAAGAGTATACCTGAGAGAATGAACAAAGTAGCAGAGTAGAGGAACATAAGAGTGATGTTGAACAAGAGCAGAGTGGCTTTGGTACGTAGAGACATATTTGTATTGCTGTAAATGGATTCTTTTGTAAAGACTAGCAAATAAGGGAGGTAGGGTGGTGCTAGGGGAGACTTTATGTCTCTGTCTGCAAGTGGGTGCTTGTAGAAATTGAAGATTGGTGCCTTCACCTAGTTGGTGCTTCCACCCAGTTGGTGCTGGGTTACAGTGAGAGTTGGTGCTCTCAGCAAGTTGGTGCTTGCATTCAGAGGTTGCAGCCTCTTTGATTCGGAGCTCAAATAAGAAGTGATGTACAGCCATTGAAGCCTTTGACATCATAAGAAGAAGAGGTTTTTCCCTTATGGGTTTCCTCATGAAATATCTGTGTATCATATATGTGATTAAATGTTGTGATTGAATGCTGTGTTTTATGTTATCTGCTCTTATGTTTATAACTCTGAATTCATAGCAAATATTGACTGCCATAAAGTTTATTGATTCTAAGTTAAAAGAAGTATTTTGGTGAAAAATCTTAACTAACTAATTCACCCTGTAGCTAGGGTTTTCACCCTAGCTTGTGCGAATGAGCACCTACTAAGGAATCTGGAATCCTTAGTAGCAGTTCAATGATGTGTATGAATTAAATTAAGACAAACTGAAACAAAGACTAAGCTAAAGCAGTAAAAATTAAATAACATGAAGTAAAAACAGTAAAGAAATGTATAATGGTGATTTTTATTGATATTACCTCCGATGAGGAGGTTGGTGGAGTCCATTGCGCTGGTCCGATGTCGGTGGCTTCAAGCTCCAAGCTGCTTCTTTTCCTTTTCCGGTGGTGGAAATGGGCCAAAAGGAGTTCTCAATGGTGAAAGTAGCTTGATGGTAAGCTAGGGTTTCGAGAATAATTTCGGCAGAGGCAGGATGCTTATGACTGTGGATGTTAAATGAGGGGTCTCCACCACTTATTTATAGTTTTTTAGTGGTGGAGTGCTGGCCCATGGTTTTGGAAACCATATGGTTTAGGGCAGCTTGTTTAGGGTTTTTTCCTCCTTTTCCTCATTATTTTGGGGATTTTGCTATTTTTAGCGGAATTTTGGACATTTTTGGAGGAAAAAGGGGTTTTTTGGCCTTTTGGAGGCATTTTAGGCCTTTTGGAGGCTTTTTAGTGGGATTTTCAGGGAAATATGGTAGGCAATGGACAAATGAGCCATGTAGTGGGGTAGATGAGGTAGTTAACCATTTTTGGGTGTTAACAGATTGCCCCCTGATGTGCGAGGGCAGGAGCTCATCGTATAGATGNAGCTCATCGTATGGCCGATGGACATCATGAGTCATATTTGGTTTGTGTTGGGGTGTGGAGAAGAGAAGGAAGCAACTGAAGTCCGGGACACCGATCTCAAACCACCTACAAGGACTGAAAAGTACATAACCTCAATAATGGATGAGGGATCATCTGATAATATGGACGAGGCGGGCATTCCCATGCTCGTATCAGAGTATAACATAACAGTATAAATGGTCCTCAAATACTGGATGAGCAAAAGTATCGCAATAGATGGACGAGGCGGGCATTCCCATGCTCGTATCAAGATACATGAAGATAACTGTGAGCCCCGAAAAGAGGGACCTCTAGGATACATAGGAACTGCTGTGTATATCATAAGTGTCCAGAGGGGACACAAATCTGGAACATACTGCTGAGCTGACTATGTCTGAGTGGAACAACTGAAGCACTGGAATGACAGCAGTGCTACTGAATATGGTACCAAAGGAACTGGTGAGCTGCTGGATCAGAGTGACCAGGGTCATGCTCACAATGGTACACTGAACTGGAACTGAACTGGGTACTCAAGGAAGCATGGAATGGGGTGGCTTACGAATACAATCGCCAACGCAGCCCGGACATCCATGGGAACATACAACTGGGTGTTCCGAAGTGACTCACCAATGTGCTAGAGTCGGGGGAAATCCGGGGTCTTCGACAAATAATGGAAGGAAGATAAATCCTGCGTGATTCTCAACGATTCGATCAAGGTGCTGAAGTCGAGCATGTGAGAAACAACCATTCGGAGAGGCAATGATGACTCCTCCCAAAATGGTCCGTAGGCACTCACCACAGATGGTGATGGGTCCAAGGCGCAGGGGCCTTTGGGTCTATCCTCTGGAATAGAGGAGCTGTCGTCGACAGAGGGAGACCTGCAACTATCAAGGCAATGATGTTTCCTTGACATGAGCGCGAGGTGGTAAACCGAAATGTGATAGTACTAATGGCAGGTTTGATCAACTGGGGTAAATAACTGGGCGAGTAGAGTGGGTGGACTCAAACTTCCTTTGTTCAGAGTATGATGGCGGGGATGATCAGGCAGCATTTAAAACGGACTGGTG
>LPNX010651865.1:72483-89177 GCA_001517045.1 Pseudotsuga menziesii | reverse complement strand
GGCATTTAGTGGGATTTTCAGGGAAATATGGTAGGTAAATGGACGAATGAGCCATGAAATGGGGGAGATGAGGTAGTTAACCATTTTTGGGTGTTAACACCTACTCAACTGTTGGTTGTTCAAGCGATCGAACCAATCTTAGATTTGGTCGATTCCACTCTTCTTCTAGAGAGTGATCCTGATGTGATTGAACCAATGTCATATTTGGTCAATCCCACTCTCCCTACAGAGAGTGAATTTGATGAAGCGGTTGAATCGATTTCAGTATCGATCAATCCCACCCTTCCTTTGGAGAGTGAAGTGTCTGCTAATCACATTTTCTTCACTTCCAGTTCAGAACTTACTGAACAAGGGGTACTAAACTCACTTCGTATCAACCCCCACCAAGCTCTTGGATTGCTTCCTTTGATTGGGATAGCCTAGTTGATCCACTCCTTCCTTCTGATACACCTTTCCAGATAAAGGTCAAAGTTGAATTATACATGATTCCTTGTTGTATTGTTGATGAAGGAGCCTCGATTACTATTTTTTCTTCTCGTGCTTGGCGAGGCATGGGATCTCGCAGCCTCGTGTCAACATCTAGTCACTTACTGGAATTTGATAGAAGAACCAGTATAGACTTGGGAATTCTTGCTCAAAAACCTGTTATGTTGGGTGGGAAGACCGTATTAGTTGACTTCATGGTGATAGAAGACCCCTTGGACTTCAATATGCTCCTTGGACGTGATTATATCTATGCCATGCAAGCCATGGTGTCCACATTCTTTCGTATGATGTACTTTAATCATGGCGAAGAAATTGTCACTATCGATCAGTTGGATTTTATTGATCCTTCTCCTAACCCAACTAGAGACCAGGTCTCTCCTTTATCGATTCCTAGTGTTTCTATAGACACTACTTCGCCATAGGTGAGCTATGTGGCCTCATGTCCTTTGCGCTCAATTGCTACTGAGAAGCAGCCTCCATTTTCATGCTTACCTTCTTGGGACGTGGTCCCAGCAATTGACTGGGTGAGTCATCCTATACAGACTATGGAGCCTTCTCTCCACTCTGTCGATCCATTTGAATGTTTAGACATGTATCATATCTCAGATGATCTCCTTCATTCAGATGAAGTCTTCCTAGATTCTTTGATACAGTCTCACCTTTTTTTGGATGTTGGTTCAGTTGTGACTAAGTCTAACCCTGATTTTCCTAGTAAGCTTGGCCTTTCTTCTTATGTTGGTCTTGTTCATTCTTTTGACTCTTCCTTTGAATAGCAAGTCAATGATCCTAATGAGTTTGATTTTTCTTATGAATTTTTCAACTCCCATGATACTGAGTTTGTTCCTGCGAACTCTATCTCCCTTGTTGATTTTTTCTCTCCTTTTGAGGTTGATCTTACTGATTATAAACCCTCGAGCCTTGGAATTATATAATATTCTTCGGTCGATTATTCCTTGAATTTCCCTTTTGTAGAAGGCAGCAAAGTCACATGTGTTTATGCCAAAGTAACCTACATAAGAACTTTTCTTTTGAAGATGATCCTGATGTTGTTGTTTCTTGGAGATAGGATTTTTAGTTGGATTCACAACTGTTTACAAGAATCACCTTGTTTTTCAAGTTGTAACTACATTTGCATGTATCCTTCTCACGCTTTTGAGCTTGATGCCGGCTTCCATGCTTTTAGCTCTTTGTATAAGCCCTCATCTTTGTTCTCATCGTCTCTAAGACTTGTATCATTTTTCCTTTGCAACTTGACACCTTTTACGCTAAGGAGACTTTTTGCGAGTGTCCTTATCTTGCTCTATTTCCTTGCATTATGCATAGGTTTGTTCCTTGCGCTTGGAACTAGTTTCGCTTTCCCCTGACACTCGTATCCTTGCACTTAGAGAATTCTTTTTGCTCTCCTTCGAGAGCGTTAAAAAAGGTAAGGAGGTCGTGAGTTGACTTTCCTGTAATCATTAAAAACTCACAGGAAAGATATTGAGTTTCTTTAGGCCCAGGTATGACTCCTCAAAATATACTTGACTGTCAAGTAAACTTGTCCATTCAGGCTCATTAAGAATATGTGAATGGGCATCCACATTGGTGGTAGGTTATCACTTTCTCAGACCATGTGGAATAATACAAGAAATGAACACTCTCTTCTCTACGGAATTGAGAAGAGTATTCTCAGGTATAGGTTTATCACTTTTCCAGAACTAAGGGACTAAATTAACAGAAAAGGAACTCTCAGTATGAGCTTAGTTTTCTCTTTTTTGTGCTCTAGACCTAAACATGAAAAAGATTCTTAGTGTACTTTATGTCTTTGTCATTCTCATTAAACACTAAAGAACAAAGCATCGAGTTGATTGTTGTAAGCCCCATATCTTGTACTCCAATGGATCTTTTTGAGTGATCTTGCTTTCCTTCACACTCGTAAAACTCAAGCTATTTATGTTGTTCTCGAAGGAGCATTAGGTAGGTGGTAATTAAACCTTTTTCGAACCTACTTGACTAAGTATGAAAAAGTTTCACATTTTCTTCTACAGAAGTTAAGAGAGTTCTTCTGTGGTATGTTTTATACTTTTTATGCCTCAGGAGACTAAATTGGTAAAAAAAGGACCCCCCTGGAGTCTTCTTTGGAGTTTTCAGACTCTCTAATTGTGAAAACACTGACTGAGCATGTACTAGTTTGAGCTCATTAAATCCACAAATCAATGACACTATCAAGCAATATTCCCTCTTCTATTCAAGCTTATTAAAAAATAAATAGAGATTCAAGTTGACTTTCCTGGACTCGTTAAAATTCAACAAGGAAGGTAAGGAATAATTTTTCTCTTGTTTTCAGTTAGTGGCAGCATGTCATCCTTAAACATAGCACTCTCTGTCTTTTTTGATACCCATGTCTCAGTGTTCACTTTCAGTTCAGCTATTACTTCAAGTTTATTACTCCTCCTCTTGTCCGTTCTACCTGGGGAATCTGATCGTGTCTCCTACATGACAGATAAGTCTAGTTGTTCTATCTATAAAGTTAAAATCTACCGTGGGTCATATTTGTGTCATGCTCACTATTCAAGGAATTCACTCAATGTTTGATCTATATCTTGATCCCATCATTGTCGTATCTATTCTCACTTGTGTCTCCCTTCCTTTACCCAGTTCCTAGTCACTCTTATGATCCATTGGAGGATATATTGCCTTCCTTATCACAGTATGGTTCTGCTTCAGCACTTCCTGATGACAAAGACCTAGAGTTTTGAAGTTTGTACCTCTGGATTCACTTTCATCATTAGTGAATTCCTTTGCTTCAATTGTTAATTATCACCTATTGATTGACAAACTGTTGAATCCTCTCCATGTTCAACTTCAACCTACATTTATTCACATGGCTTGGATTGTACTGGTTCTTTGGGATTGATTATGAAGACCTTAGTTCCCTTACTATGGACTAAGTTGTGCAAGATTATGTTCTACCTATGTACACATCATCGAGATCTTTGAAGACTCATCATGATTGTATATTATGGCTTTGATACACCTTTTTAATATATGTGGTCTTGTACCCATATTATATGATGTAATCAAACATTTGTAAAGGAGGTAGTGTTCCAGTATATTGAACATAGCATCCTCAGATATGACTTTGTATATGACATTATTATGTATTTATTTTAGGTACTACCTCTGCTCCATTGGATTTCTAAGTTCACCAAAGATAAAGATTATAATGTATTTCGACCATTGTTTCCCTCTGACCTCACACATTTAGGGGAATTTGTTATCAACCCAAATGACACTTCTTTATCCGAGTGCTGACACTTCATATCCCGGTGCACAAAAGAACATTTATGGATTGAAGGTTTCCTAAAACACTATAGATGGGCATGACATGAGATGCATTCACTATCCACCTAGCTTTCCATTTTTACCTTTTTATATGTTGATTGATTTACGTGACTCTTTCCACAACAACTAGCATACATACAAGACAATCTCCATAGCATATCGCTTACTGTATGTGGGTATTGTCACTGTAACCCGGGTACAGATTTGTACGTGGGTTTCCTTATAGAAACTCACATGTCATACACGGGTTGCTAGTATCAATACTCGCTTACACCTCCATTCGAAATTAAAAATAATAAACATGATTAATGGATATTTGTTAAGACTTAAACATTAACTATCTTAACTATCTCAATATCCTCAACCTTCAAAACTTCTCTATTTTCCTAAGTATAAATAGAGGCCTTGGGGAGGGCATTAATCAATCATACTTGGAGAGCAAAGTTATGCTGGTGGTATATCTTCAAAGATCTTTAGTGTAGCATAAATTAAAATCCTTTGGTTACATAGGAGTCCTTGTTTCAAGCATTGGGTTGTACACTTATCTCATTCACTATTGTTAATAAAGAGAATCCTTATTCCAAATGGATGTTGAATATATTTCATGTATCATGGTTTGATGAATATTTATGATTAAGCACTATATATATTGTTTATCTAACTTGTTATATATACATGTATAAGATTGTATTTAGAATATTTTCTCTTTGTAGGTGAAGGAGGTGCATCCCTGGAAGCTTTGGAGAGGAGCAGAGCAGGAAAAGACAAAGCTTGGATCAATCGTCATTAATCAGGTGAGTCCATTACATCTTCCTATTTCCTTTCTTTACTTTAAAGCTGATTTTCTGCAAGTTTTAAGAGTACGTTGGTAACCCGAGACCCTCGGTTATAAGGGTTTTATTCCTAAAAAATAGGTACTTATGGGATTATTAATTCTTATTTCACATCCTAGAATATTTCTTTCTATTTCTGGATAGTTAGTGGCTCCTTTTCTTGTGCTCCTGGCCTCACTTGTGGTTGTGGTTGTTCTTGCAAGTTATCTTGGTCTTCTCCATTCGTCACACCTCCTCAAGTTATGAAGGCGATGTTCAAGTCTCATGGTTAAACCATGATCATCTAAACATTAGAATTTTATTTTTGGTTTGGGTTTGGTGGAGGGTTAGGTGCAGTAATGGTCCTTTCTTGCCACTTTGCGATTAGCTGAGGGAATTGTTCAACATTATGGTTCTTTCCCTTACAATATGAACATGTTTTTGCACGATCTAAACAATATATGGAAAAGTGACCCAGTTTTCCACAATTATATCATGTAACTTGACCTCTTCCCCTACCAAATCCTCCTCCTCCACCTCGTCCTCTGAAGTTTCCACCACGCCTTCCTTGTGGGTGTAGTTGTTGTGGTGGGTTGTTGTTCCACTGTTAGTGATGATTATAAGGGTTTTGTTGTATGTATGGTTACTGAACCATGTACTGTGGTTGATACTGATTAGGTGGGAACTACGCAGGTTGATACAAGGCTTGCACTTGTTCATCCTAAGCAATCCCCTCATTTTTCATTAAGTACGTATCGACTATCTTTTATTTCAAGAGATGGTATCCTCTACAGTATTTTTCATCATCTCCTACTGATTTGCAAAATTTAAAGAGTAGGTTTGCAAAGGTACATTAAAAAATTTTCAAATATAAATATTCTTTGTCACGGTGGCCTCTTGACTAGCATATACGACACCATGGTAGCCCATGGTCATTTAATGGGTTATGTGCACCTAACGCGACATAGTTCAAGAATTTCAGACAGTTATCCTTATTGTTCCCATCTGTCCTACATTTTGTGCACCAAAAGTCTTCTTGTGCTTCTTTACCCTTCTTGATATCTTGAAGTTGTATCATTAGATTGGCCAGCTGTGACTGGAACTGTACCATTCTGGCAGCACTGTCGCTAATGGGCGAGGCCTCTAACTTCATTCCCAGCTCTAGTGCTTCTATATGTGATTCAATATTCTGTTGCATCAGCGGTCCTCGGATGTGTGGTAGCAGCGCAACAATAAACCAATCTTTATGCTGTACATTGTACATTTTGGAAGCTTACATTGTCCATCTGTGTTTTAAACTGTTGGTCAAAATCCTGTACCATTTCTGTTAGAGCTTGTTTGATTTATTTCATTTCGGTAATACACTATGATTCCAATTTAGGCTTCCCAAACTCAGAGATCATTGCAGCTCAGATCTCCTCAAGGGTATTCTGTGGTGTTTCATCTAGCGTAGCACATAACTTCATGAACCATTCTAGCGAGTGACCCCTCAAGGTCGTGATCATCTGTGCCTTCTTTATGTCTACACTATGGAATAAATGGACCATCCAAATAGCTTCAAAAAGGAACCAATTTTGTTAAGGGTATTCTATTCCATTTTCGTTAAATGTGGGTAATCAGACGTCTATCCTAGCCATTGAGTTGGTTCCAGGGTCTTCCAGGACAAGATTCAAAGGGGGTGTTACTCCTTGCACACTAGTTCTAGGGCTAGTGCTATCCATATTGGTGGTCCTTTCTGGGGATCAAACTCTAGATCTTATATTAGGTGATATCGATGGTGTTATGTAGTTGTGCTCTAATCCCAATGTCTCTTCAGATTCCTCAGGATCTTCAGATATTTCCTATATTGGGTTGCAATCCTCCTCTTCATCACAAGACCCTTTGTCTTTGCATGACTGAAGCTCATGTTCACTTCTTTCTAACAAAATAGGATTCCATCACCCCCTTTCGGTTTTCCTTCTCTTTCCTAATCTGAATCTTCTCCCACTCCTTAGGACTCAAACCTCTAGTTCAGTTTCTGTTCTTTTGGGGAACATTTCAACGTACCCTTCCCCATGTTCTTACTTGGTATTCTATGACATAACCTCCTTCTAGGAACGTGAATTAACTACTCAAGTGAAAAATACCCTTCTCATAGGCAAGTAATTTGATCCATGTGTTGATACCTACCAAGTAACTCCTTCATGGTCCTTGGAAAAAAATTCTTTCAGATTGACTATATGAGGTTATAGTATCTACTACAAAATCAGTAATATATCCCTACAATATACTATCAACCCAAAAATTAAGATCTCTAGAAACAAAGTGACTTACACTAGTTACCTCATGAACTAGCTGGTCACTCCACTCAACAATCTCCCTTCTTTGGAAATTGATCTGCTTGGTCACCAATATTAATATTCATTTATGTAGTAAAATGGGGAGCTTAGCAAAGAATATCTCATGAATATCAGAGTATATATATTCATCTATCCATTTCTCAGTGCTCAACTACAATCCTGCGCTCTCTTCTTGCACGAATGCCAGTGTTTTAGAATCCATCTAGTCTTCTATCTCCTTCTTCGTTGGGTGCCACAACATTTTCCTCGATTTGATCAATAAGGTCCTGGCAACGAAAACATTTGTTGGCCTCTTTTCCTAACTTGTGTGACCTAGATTCGGTGCATCCCACCGATCCAATAACTACCTGAGATACCGACTCGATAGAGCAAGCCCCATCGACAACACCTGCGAAGAAGGTGTAGTCTCATTCGAAATATCTCTTACATGGTTACCACTGGAACCATGTTTCTATGATTTTCTCAGGATTATAGTCCCTTGGCTCACAACTAAGGAGCTCAATGAAGGAAACATGATGGCTGTACAGAGGAGTCAGTCTTGCACGACCGATCACAAATACATGTCATCACATGCAACTTGACCTTCCTTTCCACTTCGCAACTGGCACAAATGGTGTGGCATAGCTGACTCATACCAATCGAACCTACCACTAAAGTTGTGACTTAAGACAGAAACATACAGGACGGCATATACATGTTCATTTCAGTGACACCTTACCAAACATTCCTCTACTGTTTACGGAATAACACCAAAGATGTAAGTGTTGGGATGAATTAATTTCTTTTTAATTTTTTTTTAGTAATTGCTCAGCCATTTAATTTGTCAATCCGAGGTTTGTAGTATTATGAAGCACATGCAAAGTATATGCAGGACTGAAGCGAAATTAAGCTAATCTAACCCCCTGTGAAACTAAGACTAATCTAATCTAACCTCGTTTAAGCTAAAACACAATTGCTAATCTAATGCAGAAAGATGAAACACACAGCTGAAAGTGAATTGCATAAAAGAAATACAACATATGAAGAGCAACAAGACAATACATGTGAGCTCACATTAACCATAAAACAATCTTAAATTACATCACAAGAATCAATCATAAATCATGAAAGCATCAAACCAAGATTATGAACAAAAGCTAGGAATTCCCTTCTCCATATTACAAAGTCAAGACTAACTTCTACAATCTACTATCTATCTAATATCTAAGAGTAATCAAGATTCTAGATTTAAGATTAATGAAATGAAGAGAAAGCACTCTCTTTTATACATGAAGGAGATAACCATCTCATAATGAGAGATCCATTATTATCTCAACCACTCTCAACTAATTTCCTATTATTACAAGATATGATCCCTTCAAATCCTCCACATGTCTCTCACAAATTCTCCACATGTATATCATAAATCGTAAATAGGATATGCCAACCAAATCTTCATGATCTTCTCATTAGAATTATCTTGACTAATTATCTCCTTGAAATGGTGGAGGAGATATTCAAGAAGTCTTTTCTTGAATTAAGCCTTCACATATTCCTAGAAATTACAAAGCTCGTCCATATTTGAGATGTTAGTGAAAAACATGTTTAATTTCTAATATTTTAATCATAAATTCACTTATAATACTAAAATGAAGAAAGTGGAAATAATAAGGTGAAAACCACATATATGTATGGAAATTGTATGATAAAAGGTTAATGGGATGATGAAATGTGAGGAATAGCGGAAGATAACATGGATGAAAATGTGACATTTCCGAGTCTCAACATACTCCCAAACTGAACTTGTTGCATGTCCTCATGCAACCGTGTATGGATATTCTTAAGAACTTTTGGCATCTAAATTTGGCTTTGATTTATGATGTCTTTGTAACAATGAATGTTTCCAGTGTGTGAAATACATGAGTAACTACTGGCATTTCCTTATGGTTGGTTCTTGTGTGACAACCATGAATATAAATAATGTTGGTTCTTGTGTTAACAACATTCATTTCATGATGTAAAATGCATGAGTAACAATTGACATTTTCCTTATGGTTGGTTCTTGTGTGACAACCATGAATACAAATGATGTTTCTTTTGGTGTTAACAACATTCATTTTGTTATTTGTTTTCTAGCTACATAATAATTTAACCATCCGCTCACTGAAAACGATAACCTATTAATGTGCATAGAAAGCATAATTGTGCATAGAAAATCCTTTTCTTTATCTTTATGAATCATGACAATATATATATATATATATCAATGTGTATGAAGCAAAGTGCAATAGAGGATTTGTCAGAAAAGAAATGCTCATGAATGGTAAATGAAATGAAAAATGGGTGATGGTGGTGAAAATAATGGAATGATAGTAGTGAGTATGTATTTAATATAGTTCCCCCTCCCCAACTGATGCAGTTGCATGTCCTCATGAAACCTATCATGGACTGTGAAAGAAATGGAGCATGGTGAGGGGATTTTCAAAATTATTCATTGCTATAATGTAAGGAATTGCATGATTAAAGTTTAGAAAACAACATACCCCCACTTACCCAAAAAGTAGATGAATGAGGAAATAGGAATGTAGCTGATGCTGTTGGATCATGGAATGTGTCACTGATACTGCGGTTGTAAATCCTGAATCATGGGTAGTGAAGGAATCAAAACTATTGCTCTTGAATCATGGAGAATATGTCACGGCTACAGGAGAAAAAATGTAACTGTAAATGTTGCCGTGGCTATAACTGCTGGATCATGGGAAGTAAAGGAATTAGAACTGTTGCTGCTGAATCATGGAGAATATGTCACGGTTGCAGGATAAAAATGTAACTATAAATGTTGTTGCGGCTGTAACTGCTGAAACTGCTGTAATGTGGAGTGGAGGAATCTAAACTGCTACTTATAAATAATGGAAAATATGGATGTAAGAAAGTGGAAATGTGGTACACTCATATATTTGAAGTCATGTTTCTAGAATTGCTGATGGAGTCATGAGAAAGAATGTATAGTCTTCACCTGCTACAAAACCCGATGGTACAGTTCTAATCATGCGAATGTATGTGTCGTGATCGAGCATGAAGAGAAATCATTGGATTACCAGCCATTCATGAATACTATTAACCAATGCGAGGAAACTCATCAGTGATGTTAATGAGTGCCAAGGTACCCAAGTACATCTTGCGAAGTGAAAATAGATGTGCCAATGTCGAGCCACTTGCAAGACCTAACGATCAAGGGACATTGATGAATTCCCATGATTTTCAGTGAGAGAACTTGCCATTAAGGCATGGAAGCCTCTAGGTACTCAAAATGAACTCTAGCCTATATCCCATATGAGGTACTGAGGTCAATGGGGAAAGACTTGTTGAAAGGTGGCCCTTAAGAATCCCACATCAGTCAACGTGAGTTGGTATAAAAATAATGGTAGGACTATATGTGAAAATATCTCACATTCAAGCAGTTGATATGGCAAGGTAATGTAGTCATGGAAAGGGAGATGGTTTTATTCAGAAGTCAAAATGGAAAGGAAAAAAGAACTGAAAAAGATAAATGGATGTATGAAACTCAGAAATATAGTTAAGTGTGAAGTCATGACAGTTAAGGCAATGAAATAGTGGAATCCGGTATGGATGAGTAATGTGCCTTGAAGGAGAAATGTGGACAAACATTCATGACAAAAAAAGGTTTATGAATGGTTTCTGTTTGAAAATAAACGCCATAATGTTTATGATGAGTAATGACTCCTTCAAGTTGTCTATCAAAGCATGTTTTTCAAAGGTTTTGTGATTCTTAAAAAATCACTTTAGCAGCAAAATGCAATCGTCTTTGAAACTGAAACAAAACTTATTACAAATTCGTACATGAAACTTAGTAGTGAATATGTATTAAATATAGTTCCCCCTCCCAAAATGATCTGGTTGGATGTACTCATGCAACCTAGCATGAAACTTGTGAGAAGTTCACAAAATAAAACATATAATGCGGAAAGAAGTACATAAGCTGCAAAGAAAATGCCATGAAGAAATAAAATGTGTTGTACCTGTTTTCATTGCGCTCTTGGTTCGTCATTGATCGCTGCTTGAAGTGACTCGAAAAAAACACTTCTAGCATGAAGGAAACAAAAATCATTATTCCAAACATGTTTTCAAGAAGTGTTGAGGTCCATTTGCAATTTTTCGATTGTTTTTATTTTATTTTTTTTAATTTCTTTAACTTTTTATATTTTATATTTTGTCTTGTAAATTTTTTTTACTGATTTCTTTTTATAAAACCAAAATAAAATTTTTTTAGAATATATAATTTTTCTATTGTTTTTGTTTTATTTTTACAACACACAAAATAAAAATGGCAAAAACACTCAAAATTAAATTTACCTGATGTGCATTCCTAGGAATTCAACATTAATGTCTTAGCTTTTAAAAATAAAATTAAAATTAAAAATTTTTATAGCTATGACAACCACCTATAGTTGTAACTCCCAGCTGTGATAACCAACTGCAAAAGCCATCTGCAACAAGTAGCCGCAACATGGGGCTGCAATAGCCAGATGCTACATCCAGCTGCAACAACCAACTACAATAACCAGTTGCGACAGCTAGCTTCAACAACTGGCTATGACAGCTAGCTGCAACACTTAGTCGCAATAGCCACCTGCGACAATAGACTGTAACACTCAGCTACAACAGCCAGCTGCAACAATAGGCTGTAATAATTGGCTGCAACAGCACCAACTGTGACACACAAGAAACTCTCTATGTTGTGGAAAATTTTGTTTATTTCACTTTTATGGATTTAAAATCAACTACTGGGCTTGAACAATAGGCTATAACAACCAACTGCAACACCCAGCTGTAACATGCTTATAGTTGTACATTCTCAAATATAATTGAATGTTTTCTCCAAATTTTGAGTGATTTTTATTGACAGAAACTACGGGAGGTGCAAAGCCACTTTGATTCATGAAACCTATGTGGAAATTTACACATTAAATTTTTGCATAAGTCATAGTTAATTATAAAATACATGCATACCTGCCCCATAAGTATCTATCTGCTACTCCTACCCATAGTTCTAATCTATTTTTTTTTCTCATTACAGCTGCCGTGATCATATTATCCTTCTTGAAAATGGTATCTGGGCAACAGATAGCTCTCAACAATGGTTAGAACCATTTCCTGCAAAAAATAAAACTACATCAAAATATGAAAGTAATGAATTGCGCATCAATGATATATCTAAATCTCAACAGTTGAGTTTGGAAGATGAAAATGAAGCATTGTTACAAACCATAAATTCTGGTCAGTGATATCTTTTACAATTTCCATCTTATTGTTTATTGCAAGTTGTAGAGAACTGCACGTATTATATATATTTTGATTTTGATTGTAGGTGGATTTGGCCGAGGCATTTTGTTCTTATTTTATTGATGTAACAGATTTAAATTTCCAGGTAGCTATAGGATGAAATCAAGAAGGATAATTCAAGATAGGCGTGGATGTGACTCAAACCAACAAGAGTTTTAAAGCGTGACACTGTTTGTGCCACTGTTTCAACCAAAACTGTTACATATTATGTGTTTCAGCTGTAGCAATTGATGTTTTAGCTTGGAGTTTACAAATATGGAAAACACCCTCTCAAAGAACCAATTGTATATCGCAAACCATGGATTTGTTTGGTGTTTTCCTCGCGTGTCAGGTAAAGGACGCTGTTACACACAAAACCCATGTCTCATATTTTCAAGATTATTTTCCATCTGCCTACAAATCAAGACACGAATCAAGGTTTTCTTATCTGGCATGCATTTTTTGGTTAAGGATGTAATAGCCATTTGTAGGCCATTTGTTGCATATTTATTCAATTCATTTCCATTTTATATGGAGATGTAATAATCACCTAAATACCCAGGCCTAGGAAAGTAATGATCAATTTATTTGTTGTGCATATTTCTCCATGATTTGAGATCTTTTCACAACTATCAACGAGAGGAGCGCGTTATCATTTGTTTAATATGCTCGCCAAGTTGGCCGAGAGATAACATGTGCGATGGATAATAGGTGCTGGGAAGATCAGAGGCATGCAATCTTGAAGCTTTGGAGTCAAGTGATTAAATTATTCCATGCGGCGCTATTTTTTTGCAGGTTTATGTATAAATTAAGGCGTTTGATTCAACCTACAATTTATTTTACTCACAATCAATTAAGAGTATGCCACTAACAGTTTCTGTGTGTAGGATTTTCTTTAGATCGAAGGATCTTTTGCATATGGATGGTTTGCACAAATACTGAAATTTCAGAAATGGTTTAGCCGAGGAATTATTGCAGAGTTAATTTTTAGGAAGCTACAGGATGAAGGATGATAGCGAAAAGATGGCTGCGACTCCAATCAAGGATAAGCTTATAGGTGTTTCACTATTTCAACTGTTGTTTCAGCATAGAAAAACTTGTTTTTGTTTTTATTCACCTAATGTGTTTAATTTGTAGGTTCAAACCAAAATAGAGTTCGAGTGCCTGAAACAATCAAAAATAAAATTTCGTGCATGCAAACCAAGAACCGAGACAAGGTATTTTAGCTCAGAGTTGTTTTTTTTCAGCCTGGAGTGTTTCAGCAATTGCTTGCTTCATCGTATGTGTTTTAGCTATAACTTTTATAGCTTATTTGTTTCAGTTGAAGCTGTTACAACTTATATGTTTCAGCTACAATTGTTACAACTGTTCTTTCAGCTTAATGCGCCCACTATTTTAATTGCAGATCGAAGGATGGAGGCTCACATTTATTATTATTATTATTTATATATTTTGTGAAAATCAAATAAAAGAACTTGTAAATTTTATTTTTCAAATTTATAAAAAAACAATTATGAGCAAATGGAACAAATTGCAGATGAAAAATAGATTAGGGAGATTTTTTTTTCATCCCTCAATAATGAGAATTCTTCCTAAAATCAATTTAGTCATCCTATTTCTAATCCTCGTGACCGCATGAAGTGTAGAGGAGAGCACACTTATTCTAGGTGAAAGCAAATATTGGAAATGAAATCCTACCTACTCTATGCTAATTGGGAATTAGAAAAAAATTACGTGTAATCAAATATCCAATGTAGCAATTCATGTAATAGAAACAAGAATATGTTCAATGTGAATTTTGCAAATAGAAGATGAGGATAAACATAAATGTGCGAAATTAATTGTTGTGACTTTGAATTAACTAGAAAAAAGAAAAACTAAATTGTTCCAACCTCGTACTCACTTGAAACCACCTTTCGATAAGGCTTTTGTAGGCATAGTTATCACTCCTCAGATCATGCTGCAACTCCTCATTCTCCTCCTCAATCTCCTATTCGCATGATTATATGTCATTAGATGTGTAGGATTCTTCGTATGTTGATTCCTTGTTCGTTGCTGGAGGAGTAATTAAGCTCTCGACTACTTTCAAGATCTCTTCTTTGTGAGAAGAGGAGATCCCTACTTTTGAAAGGATCTCAATGAGTTTTTCCATGCTTAAACTCATCGTTAAATAATTTTGAAAAATATATTCTTACAGCACCCAAATCTAAATGAAAATACTCTTCCTAAAACAAATTAAAAAAAAAAACACATTGTACAAAAAAAATAATTACTCTTCACAGTTGTGAAAGAAACACACTTGCTGAAATTAAAATTCACACTTGCATAATTGAAACACTCTTAGAAAAAATTGAAATTTGCTCATTGCAAAAATTGAAATTTACACTCTAGTGTATGCTTGTAGGGAATCAAACTAAACTTCAATCCACCGTGCCTCCCTGACAACGGCGCCAAAATGTTGGGCCAGCTTAATGTCATTTTAATTCCATTGTAGTAATTGCCTAGCCATTTAATTTGTCAATCCAAGGTTCGTAGGATTACAAAGCACATGCAAAGTATATGCAGGATTGAAGCGAAATTAAGCAAATCTAACCCCCCGTGAAACTAAGACTAATCTAATCTGACCCCCCTTAAGTTGAAACATACAATTGCTAACCTAATGCAGGAATATGAAACACACAGTTGAAAGTGAATTGCATAAAAGAAATACAACATATGAACATCAACAAGACAACACATGTGAGCTCACATTAACCATAAATCAATATTAAATTACATCACAAGAATCAATCATAAATCATGAAATCATCAAACCAAGATTATGAACAAAATCTAAGAATTCCTTTCTCCATATGACAAAGTCAAGAATAAATTCTAGAATCTACTATCTATCTAAGATCTAAGAGTAATCAATATTCTAGATTTAAGATTGATGAAATAAAGAGAGGAACACTCTCTTTTATACATGAAGGAGATAACCATCTCATAATGAGAGATCCATTATTTTCTTAACCACTCTCAACTTATTTCCTACTATTACAAGATACGATCCCTTCAAATCCTCCACATGTCTCTCACAAATTCTCCACATGTCTCTCATAAATCATAAATAGGATATGCCAACCAAATCTTTATGATCTTCTCATTAGAATTAGCTTGAATAATTATCTCCTTGAAATGGTGGAGGAGATATTCGAGAATTCTTTCGTTGAATTAACCCTTCACATATTCCTACACATTACAAAGCTCATCGATATTTGAGATATTAGTGAAAAACATGTTTAATTTCTAATATTTTAATCATAAATTCACTTATAATACTAAAATGAATAAAGTGGAAATAATAAGGTGAAACCCACATATATGTATGGAAATGGTATGATAAAAAGTTAATGGGATGATGAAATGTGAGGAATACAAAAATATAAACTGGATAAAAATGTGACATTTTGGAGTCTCAATAGTAAGAAACATTTACATTGTACAGAAAGCAAACAACAACCATTACATAAACATTCACCATATCAATCATTCATTCAGACACAAGAGATAATGTGGAAACCCATCTAGGAAAAACCACCAAGGTGCTATTCATTTGGAATGAGAAAAGGATACAACACCTTACAGTCTACGGGATGTAGACTGATCTTGAGATATGTCTTTAAGACTCAGAATTATTGTTCTCATGCTATCTAGTTTGTGCTTCTACTCTACATCTACTCCTAGTGGTCTGCGCACATAACAGCCAGATCCATGGCTCAACAACCTCTCTATCACTACTGAACTCTTCCTAAGTCTCCTTTTCTCTGATCTCTACAACATTACAACAAAAGTGGCATTTTTCATCATGGATTACCACTGAACAGACAAAATATTACTACAGAACTAACCTAAAAAATAATCACAATGAATGAGAAACAACTAAGAACACTAAAAGCCAATGAAAGACAACACAAGCAAACATTCTAACTATTGCATCTCTCCTATTTATAATATTTTATATCACCCCATAGCGCTGACTACATACCAGTAGTCAGTTAAATTTCACCATCATCCACCCCTCAAGATACAGCTATGGTGATCATGCCTTGACACGAGCCACTATCATCCTGAATTACAAATATCCTCTTGTATGTGCATAGTTGCAGTCTTATGACACCATAAATGCTCATGATCTGGATTCTGTATATGTTGATTTCCATCTGTTATCCTTGTACTCTTCTACCTTTTCCTTTCCTTCGTCGTGCACCTCTCTATTCTACATGCGCAGATACTTTTCTTCCTTCACACTCTTCCTTTGTTTCTATTGTGTGCATGGTGTATCTTCCTTGGTTGCATGTGAAACATTCTTCCTTATGCCCCTTTCTTCGGCCAACAACACCCCCCTTCTCCACTCTCTCTCACTCCCCAA